>LPNX010893877.1:258311-288860 GCA_001517045.1 Pseudotsuga menziesii
TTTGAGGGACTTCTATTTCTCAAATATGCCGCACATTTTACTGCATCACCCCAAAACATTAGTTTTACATTCTTGAAAAACATCATTGAGCGAACCATATTCATTATGGTTCTATTCATTCTCTCTGCTACACCATTTTGTTGAGGATTGTAGGGAACTGTAGTTTGATGTGCAATTCCATGTTGGCGAAGATAATTTTCAAAAGCATTTGAAGTGTATTCTTTTCCATTATCAGTACGAAGTGTACCAATTTTTTATTGTGCTTGTTTTTCAATCAATGCATGAAAGTCTTTGAATGTTTGAAATGCTTCTGACTTTGTCTTTAAACAGTAAATCCAACACATTCATGAGTAGTCATCAACAAATGTCATAAAGTACTTATTCCCATTTGCCGAAGGAGTTGGCATTGGGCCACATAAATCAGAATGCACTAGTTCTAATTTCCTACTTGCTCTGAAATTAGATTCATGGAATGGCAACTTACTATGTTTCCCTAATATACATGCATCACATATATTCTTGTCTTTAGGAATGGAGGGCAAGCCAAATACACCATTATTTCTCAACAAACGAAGACTGTTATAATTTAGATGACCAAATCTTGCATCCCACAATAAGCTAGATGACATATTACCTTCTCCATGCCGAGAGAGGTAGGCATAGTTCTGAAATCTTGCGGATGAACCCTTGAGCTTCAGCAGCTTTCCATCTTCATATCCAGTCATGATGACTTGGTTGTCAGAGGACTTTCTTATTTCAATGATTCCATCAATCATGCGGATGGAATGGCCTTGCTGTCGAATATCCACCAAGGACAGCAGGCTTCTCTGCAACTCTGGAAGATAGAGAACGTTCTTCAACAAGAAATCAGGGAATCCAGGCATCTTCAGTCGAATGGTGCCTGGCATTCCCTTTGGTTTAATACTTGACTTATCTGCAAAGTAAACTATGTCATCTATTGTTTCATTCAGTTCTTCAAAACAGTATTTTCTAAATGTCATGTGTGGTGTTGCACCAGTATCAAGCAGCCAACAATCTTTATAAGATGAAAGAGAAGTCATTTCATTAAATCCAAGATTACAATGTGCAACAATACAAGAATCAGAAGATTTACTAGCATCTTGATGTTTATTATCATCTTTCTTTTGGTTGTGCTTGTCTTTGATGGAGTCCCACGAAGCCCAACACTGATCTGATGTGTGCCCAGTCTTTCCACAACGCTTGCACTGCAAATCTGATCTTTTGTTTCTGCCCCCTCTGCTTTTGAAATTTCTTCTTCCTTTGCCTCTCTCTTTGCCAGAGAGAGTGGCACCAACTATTGATGACAAAGATTGCATCTTTTACAGCTCTTAGTGTAGTTTACAAACATAAACAGAAAAATAATAACCTTGCAGGTCTACAGTCTCTGCCAAGGTGAATACAATGCAAGCTTCAGGTGAGCATACACAAGCTTCTTCAGTATACAAAATATATGAGCTTCAAATACACAGCAGCATTCCTTGTTATATAATATATACTCTACAGAATACCAGAAGCTAATATATTAGTGTGCAAAGGATATAAGTGCACAAAAAAATCAAGCACCAAACTATATACTTCTGCAAAATCAAGTGATTAGCAGCAACAATTATCAGCAGCAATTGTCAGGAACTCTTGAGATCGCAGCAACAATCTTCACACAATGGAGGTCACATCCATATTCAACAAGTCACAACTCTCTGAAATCTATTCACTCAGCGAGGATATAGCACTCTCCTATTTCAATAGAATCCACAATGATGTCAAGAGAATGCACCATGCATGCATCACACAAAGAAACAAGGGTGCAACACTAAGAGAGACAAGGAAGCTCTTGGTTGCAACTATACTTGCTGACGCGAAATGAAACTCTTCATATTGTAGTAGCTTTAGCTTCAAATTTTACTACAATGTGGGAGGAAGATCACAACAAGATCCAAAAGAGAAGTTCACATCGTTCCAATGCTACAGTTAAGACTGGCATAACAATTTCAAAAATACCAGCATTTTTGCAGCAATTTTACCCTTCAAATTCACAGCTGATCCTCCACGTAGTCAGAGAAGGGAGGCTCCAATATACATCATATACACTTCAACAGAAGGTCACGTTTCTTCAGACATTCGGCACAAGAGGTCGCAGTCACTCCATGCAAGGAATTAGGTCAAAAATAGGGTTTATGCAGTCTGCAAATCCTTGTATGAAGTCGCAGCCCTATATTATCTCTTCAGCGCACAGTTTCAAAACAATCACAGGTCGCAGCTTATCAGCACAGTTGCACTCCACGCTCTCCCAACTCCAACGTAGCCTTCAACGCAATAATACTAAATAATAATAATACTGTTTCATGCAGTAGCCGCGCCGAGCCTACCAATCTATAGGCACTGATCTAAATCTGCAAGTTTTTCTTGGGTTTTCGCAGCTTCTCTTCGAAGGAGAGTTGTACACTAGTCTTGTAAATGCTCTATTTTTGAGCTCTTAATTTTATTTTCTGAAAGGTTTTATAACACGAACATGGAAGTGAAGAACAAAAAGGCGTTGGCTGTATTTAACAAGGATAAAAAACGAAAGCGCGCTAGTCAATGTGCAACATATTTAATTGCATTCGCTTCTTCTGCGAAAGGTGCTGTAACTAACGTAACTCGATCAAGTAAGCACCTTGAGTCAAAGGCCTTGGAATGCTATGCAGATGATTTAAAATACTGTTGTTCTAGAAAATCTGTTTTGCACAACTATGGCAATTTTAGCAAGAGTGCGTTGCCATCCCGTGTGATGTATTTCTGTAATGGAGAGTGGAATGATTTTCCTGAAAATATAACTACTTCTCTAAGGGATGTATTTCAATCTGGAAAATCAGCTGTGGAGGTGTCGATTGACAGCTCCTTGAATCTGCTTGATTTTCTACGGATGATTCAGATTGATCTGGCTACTGGAACTGAGCGGTCGATTGCTCAACGTAGATATAATAATAATACTGCTTCTATGCTGCTGTAGCAACATCCAGAGCCCAGAGATCGTTGAAGCTCCAAACTCTGGTTCTAAGACAAGGGGGCATGAAAGGAAACCCTAATAAACAATAAGTGGCACAATACAATATACAGACTCCTCACTCAGGATATGCGTGAGTCTCCAACACAACACCAAAGAGCAAGCTATGCAGAATAATACACATACAAAACGCGTCCGGATTAGGGTTTGCAGCACACAAACTCAATCATGAAGGAATTGTAATGCAGACAATGCATGCGACTCGACTGGCAGACTGATGGAGCAGTCTGGCAATGGACTGGCAAGAAGAATGCCAGGAATGGGCAGACTGGCAACAGGCAGGAGTTATGGCAGCGCTCTGATACCACTTGTTGGTAATAACTCCCAATTCAATTCTATTCATGGCTAAAACATTTATTTATACATTACAATGTGGCGGTTGAGAACCAGCCGTTTCACCTTCCTATCTATTCATATTCCTATTTATTATTTATTTACAATAATCCCGACGGATTATTCTAACAAAAGTGATTCCTACAAATGATTTCCTCATACTTATTGTATTTGATATCATAACAGTCTTCATCATCTTTTAAATATGTAGCAAGGTTCAAATTATTTATTTAATTAAAGTTCAGATATTATTTTTTTTAAGAAATAATTTTAAGGATTGCCAAGGTAAATTAATTTTGAATAGAAGAGTGAATTGCAGGTAAGAAGGAGCTGCATTGGAGAAATTGAAACTCTTGACGTTTTGATCCCTACTTGGGATCATCATCAGGAGACAAATGAAGCCTGAGGTGAAGTAAATAAGAATCCCGTCAATATATATGTGTAATAAGCTATGTGATGTATAGTCGGTTCTAGGTTTCAATGAGAGGAGTCGGTTTAGGTTTTTTAATTTTAAAATTTTTAATTTTTGTTTATAATTTTAAAATTTTTATTTTTATAATTTAATTCCAATTTTATTTAAATATAATTCTTAATTTGTTTAAAATTTTTATTTTTAATTAACATTATAATTATTTAAATTATCAATTTTATTTCAATATAATTTTATTGTAATCTTATCTTAGTTTAAATTTAAATTTTTATCATTATTATTTTTTATTATAATTATACTTAAATAAGTTAATTCTATTTAAATATAATTCTAATTTAAATAATTGTTAAAAACTTTATTTTTAATAAAAAATATTTAATTAAATTAAAAGTTTTTTAAATTTTTATTTTTTTATTAATTTTATTTTGAGTTTAAATTTAAATTTAATATCATTAAAATAGACTTAGTTTTATTAGAATTTGATTTAATAATTGTTCATTAAAAACCTTTGTGTTAGGGTATCATTGATTTTAGCTTAAGTTGTTTATATATATATAAGTATAGATAGGGGTGAATGCTTCATTTTTAGCATAAAGCTTTGAGAGTGGCTATTGTGTAAAAGGAGTATAATTTTTTTTTCATAAAGTTTAGTTATGGTTGGAGTGCTTATTTATCATTGGTAATCCTCTTTGTTTGATTTGCATGGAGTGAAGAAGTGGTTTCCAAGAGTCAATAATCTTGGCGCCATCATCCCTGTTGAGGAAATTTTCATTAAGGTTAATTTCATTTTTCTCTCTGATTTTCTTTTTTAACAGGTTGTCCTCCCTAGCAATGACCTTGTCATTTTCTAGGCAGATGTGGTGACCAGTTATGTGCGTGTGTTATGCAAGGGATGAATTCTTGTGTCTATTATGTCTAAGGTCGATGCTGTGTTCCTTAAATCTTATCTCCGATGGAGTGCCCCGTTTCTCCTATGTATAGCATATCACACGAACAAGGAATGGAGTAGACTCCTTTGTATGCTTTGGGTTCAATCAGGTCTTTAAGGGAATCTACCATGTTTCTAATGGTGTTGGGAGGTGTGAAGAAAACCTATATTTTGTGTCTTTTTAGGGTTTTGGCTAATCTATTTGTGGTTCCTTTTATGTAAGGGAGGAATATTTTGTTTCTACTAGTGTCCTCATTCTTGTCCTTAGTCCTACTTTTCCTAGGTTTATTGGAAGATGCTATTGAGTTTCTAAATTGTTTACTACTGTATCCGTTATTCTCAAAAACCTTTTCTAAATGGTCAATTTCTTCTTTGATGTGTTCCTTGTCTGAGATCCTAGAAGCTCTAGTTACAAGGGTGTTGATCACACCAACCTTTTGAGGTGGGAAGTGATGGGAGTCGACATGTAGATACCCGTCAGTATGGTTTTTTTTCTTATAAATTTGGTGTGAGATCGATCCATCTTCTTTTCTTGATATGAGGATGTCCAGAAAAGGAGACCGAAGAAAGGAACAATAATATTAAATCTTCCTCAAATTACCTCTTTGGATTGCTATATAAGGAACCCCTTGGATACATTGAAGGAGGATGAATTCAAGATTAAAGAAACTATAGTCAATTGTTGCCTCATCTTTTCTTATACTTGAGTCTGCATCCCTTTTTCCCTTGGAGCACATAGTGTTATTACCAAGCTTTCCTTTTCTTTGTGATCTTTCTATCGAGAGATGGAGGATTGAAGTGGTGGAGGCCTAGGTGGAGGACTTGGTTTCTCCGGTTCGCAAAAGTGCCGACAAAGTTTGTCACTATTGTATCTCTGATTTATTTATAGAAATATCTTTTCCTATCCAAGTCATGTGCATTTTGAATATGAATATTGAATCCATGGATGTATTTGATTGCTTGTGTATGGTTGACTATATATGCTAGAGTAGTTCTAACACATCTATATATATCATGCTTGCTTTTTTTACTGTTGTTGAGAGAAAATTATAATTGCAATTGCATTAGAAAAGCTCAAGGGGATCTACTTCAACCATCTGAAACAAGGTATGGTCCTATATCCCTTAGTATTAGATTTGCTTACTTCTCTTGTGTATTGGGAAATATTGATTTCTAGTTTCATGTTGTCTGTTGTGGTACCCCAAGCCATAGGAAGTTTCTCTCCGTAACAGAATTGGTGACTCCACTGGGGAGGTTTCTAGTTGTTTTTTCTTTGGAGATTGGGTATACAATGTGCTTGACTTGCTCTCTATTTCTCCCCATTTATGTGTCGCATTTATTAGTATGTTCATCTATTGACACTACAATAGAGTGTTTTGACCCTGGCTTGATTTTTACCACTTTCTTCTCTGTATATGCATTTTTTTGGCTAAAAGTCATGTACATACGAAGTTTTTTGTCCAAAAGTCACGTATACACGTAGCTTTTTGGCCAAAATTCATGTAAACATGTAGGTTTTTGGCCAAAATTCATGTAAACATGTAGGTTTTTGGCTAAAAGTCGTGTACATACCCTACTGTTCTTGGAATAGTCTCATACGTCCTCCATTTTGGTTGAATTTGATGTTGTGGGAAGTTGTTGGGTGGGTTGTGAGTGTGGGTGGGTCTTCTTGGGTTCTGATGTTATCTGTTAACTACTTCTTTCATGACTAGAGACTTCCTTTTCATTGATTTTTCTTTGAAATTAGTTCTATTCATTTATCTCCTTTTTTTTTGCTATTAGTGCATTAGTCTTTTTGTCTCGGTATCTTTCTTGGCTTGTGTTTGATGCTTGCTACAGAGACTGAGAATTTTAATGGCATTTATTGCATTTTCAAAACATTTAAATATTTTCATTCTTATTTACATCTCACATATGGATTTAAGGAGGTACTTGCATTGGATTGCATGGATGAGAGTTGTGTTTAGGCTTTCATACAGGAAGGATTGCATTGGAATTCGGAAAGGAATGAATATTTATGCATCTCATGTAGTGGCATGCCATGTTTTTCATTCTACAAAATTTCACTTGGCATTGTCTTTTAGGTGTGCACTTTTATTTTACTGCTGAGTCTCAATATAATTAGTTGCATGATCATTTCCCTTTGAGTAATCACAGCCATTAAAATCAACGTTTAATTAAAATGAACTACACATTTTTCTTTTATAGGGTTCACCAACAAGATTAGGATTTAGAGTCTTGGAATAGTTCATTGTAAGTCAATTCTCCAAGACTACTCGACACAAATAGTTAGGTGTCTGTCCAGGTGAGAGTGAGAAATCCTTAGTATAATTAGTGTTTCTTAGGATGCTCCTCTTACATCAGAGTTAAGAATGAGGCAAAGCATTCAATTGTGATTGGGATGACTCCTGGTCACTTTCTGTGAGTGTAGGAGATATTTCCAGGATCATATTCATATTTGGGGGCCTTTGAGGTATCGATTGGTGCACATTTGGGGTACTGATTGGTGCTTTCAGGATTCATGATTTTCTATCCTTCCCATATGGTTGATCTAGCGTATGAATTCCTGCCTGATCATTGGTTATATTGGGGTGACCTTAGTTTCCCTACCTAAGTATCGTAGGGGGTACTTTCTGAGGTTATTCTATACGTTTCCTATCCAGGTAGGGATCAGACAACACAGTCGCTTTACATGTTGAAGCTGAGGGCCACTATAATTGGTTACACACCTCCACTTGTAGTGTACGGGAGTTTCAGGCCTCTCCTAGGTGAGACATACCTGCTGCATTTGAGATCTCATTTATCCTCCCCTTGGCTTGCTTTCATTTTGGATGTAGATTCTCTTTGAAGTATGCTCTTTGTGCACTAGTTTGCTTTTGGGATCACGGTTACCTGAGTATATTTATGTTCTCTTGAGTTCGGGTCCTTTTATGTTCAGCATGCATGATATCACTAGTAGTATCCCGTCACCCACTCCAGGTCCTAGTGCAGACCCTGGTGTTGGACGGGGGGGCACCACGGCCCCTTACCTTGCTCATAGATTCAGGAGTGGTCATATTCCATCCTCTACTCCATTTGAGGAGGATTTTCACTCCCTCCGTCTGGTCTTAACACTAGGGTTCACCCTCACGGGGGTGGTAGTGGATACGTGAACATTGGGTCTATACCTTATATTCCTTCTTATGTCCCATCATCCACCACACTTTTTCTTTTGAATGCTATTGTCATGATTAATCCTCCCTCTATCCTATAGTTTGGACTCTTTATTGACTGTTTCTAGCTATTTTCGGCTAATATTATTGTCATGTAGGGTCCATTTTTTGCACATTCTCTCTGAGGCTTTTACTTGTTCATTCCCATCATAGGCATAATGTCAAACTGGCATATAGGTTAGGACTCCACATCCGCTTGCATTTATGCATTTCCTTATGACCATTTCATCTTGACCTTAGGTACGAACCCATTCCATGATGTCACAGAACCTTCATGCTGCTGTTAGAAGTGATATTGTGTGAATGGTAGATATTTCCTATACGTGGGTGCCCTAGTTAGACCCTATTTTTCGTTTGGAACCCATGCTGAGTTGCCTCCTTTTGGTTGTGGGAGTCCCTTTTTAGTGCTGCTATGTCCTTGAGCAAGAGCTTCATACTCCGCTTGAAATTTATGCTGGATTTTCCCCATAGGGACTCCCTTGTATATATCAAGTTGTAATTTCATTTTAGGAGTTTTTCTTGCCTTATTGAGCTTTATTCCGGCTCCTTGCTTCAGAGGTATAAGTCTTATATCACAAGCTTGTCTCATCTCTATCCAAGTAGAGCCTTCTACATATCCTTTCTAGCTTGATCACCCCTTTACCAGGTGGAGATCTTCCTCGAGTGTCGTTATCCTCCACATGTTTCTTGCATTGAGCATAGGTATGTTCCATTGCTTGGAACTAGATTTCCTATCCCTGACACTCATCTCCTCCTAGCTATGTAATATAGAGAACTTTTATTCTACTTCAAGATTTTCAAAATATCTGAAAAAGCCCAAAAAAATAAAAAATAAAACATAAAAATTCAGATGAGAAAATATGTTATCTTTGGCAGCAGTCGAGTCATGTCGCCTTCAAACATAGCAATGTATATCACATCTGTTTGTTGGGTTATTAGTTTTAATTTAGGAGCTATACTTGTTACCCTGATTTTATCTCCACCGACTGGTTATGCTTCTAGTCCCCATGGAGCCTCTGTTGATGCTTCCTATGTCACAAAAATGTCCCAGTTTGCATATCAAGTCCATGCTTCCTACCTTCAGTCACCACTTGACTTATTCTCTTGTTCAAAGGAAATTGAATCCCGAGTCAGTCATTCCTCGATTATCTTTACTTTGCATGTCACCCATTCCCTATACTATTATTGGTTTGTGCACATCTTGTTCATTGAGTTCTTCCACATTATACATCTTTGCTGAGTACCTCATATTGGTTGATGGGGGATGACTTAATGCCCCCCTTCCAGCGGATTCCATTCCATCGACATCAGAACATTTATTTTGGAACAGGATTCTAGAGTCATTTGAGTGCCTTGAGAGTTACAGTCATCAGTGGTAGGTTCTCTCGCCATTGAAATTTTTGGGAATACATCAATGTCCCATGATCGATGGATTCTTTCAAGTGTTCGACCTCAACACATCTATTCACATTTGTTAGATTGCACTCTGTACCTTGATTCCCATTTTCATTATCGATGAGTTATCTCGCATTTGTTAACAGTATACATCAATTATCGGTACTCAGATGATGGAATACTATGTTTGACCTCGACACATCAATTCACATAGTAGGACATGTACTTGTAGTGGTTTGTGTAGAAGACCTTCCAGCTTGGTGGCATTCCATATATGCTACCTCCTTAATCCTACTAGTATTCATGAGATTTCAGCTCTCGTGATCTTGATTCCAGTGTTTCCAGTGTATATTAGATATCTTCATCCACTATGGAGATCTTAATCCATTATATATTGTACGCAGCGATGACCACACATGACAATTAGTATATCAGGCCTATTCCTGGCCATTGTACTCTTATGTATCCAAGATTGCTCCATGTATTTGCAGTCACATGCAGAGATTGATTATTGTATTATATTGATGAGTGGTTGGTTCTTCCACCTGGTTCTTCATTAGTCCACTTCTGGCATGGATTTTATAATGTATTTTGGCCATCATGTTACCCCTTTGACCTCACACATTAGGGGGAATTTGTTATAGCTAATTTTACCACACCAAGTATATCACACATTTATGGCCTTTCCTATCCCTCTACAGATTCCTTGGACCCCATGGATTGCTTTGATGTTCCAAAATCATCCCCAAAAATTTCCTGTTTATACCTATATGCGACTTTTAAAGCAATACCCACATGTATATGTAGCTTTTGACCTCAAACCCATGTACATCAAGATGTGTGTAAAATGACAAATATTTTTGGAGTCTTCCTCATTTGAGTCTAAATAACTTGACTCCTGGCCTTCCAAATTCCTTGAGAATGCTCGGATTTGACCCTCCATTACCTCTTTGGAGTGCTGTATAAGGAACCCCTTGGATACATTGAAGGAGGAGGAATTGAAGAGTAAAGAAACTATAATTCATTTTTTCCTTAGTTTTCCTTATACTTGAGTCTGCAACCCTTTGTCCCTTGGAGCACATAGTGTTCTTCCTAAGATTTTCATTGCTTTGTGAGCTTGCTATCGAGAGATGGAGGATTGAAGTGGTGGAGGCCCAGGTGGAGGACTCGGTTTCTTCGGTTCACATAAGTGCTGACAGAGTTTGTTACTATTGTATCTCTGATTTATTAATAGAAATATATTTTTCTATCCAATTCATGTGCATTTTGAATATGAATATTGAATCCATGGATGTATTTGATTGCTTATACATGACGACTATATATGCTAGAGTAGTGCTAACACATCTATATATATCATGCTTTCTTTGTTTGCTGTTGTTTAGAGAAAATTATTGCTCCAATTGCATTGGAAAAGCTCAATGGGGATCTACTTCAACCGTCCGGAATAAGGTACAGTCCTATATCCCTTAGTGTTATATTTTCTTACTGCTCTTGTTTATTGGGAAAGATTGATTTCTGGTGTCATATGGTCTATTATGGTACCCCCAATCCATAGGAATTTTCTCTCTATAACAATCCTACAAGGAGTTTTCGAATCCATACTGCTTCTTGGGATGTTGTACTGGTATCCATATACTTGGCCTCTACAGTGTTGAGTGCTACCGATGTCTGCTTCCCTGTACACTAGGAAATTACTGTAGAACCCAAATTGAAGAAGCATCTGGAAGTACTCTTCCTAGTGCAGCACATCCGACTCAATCTAAATCAAAAAATCCTTGCAATGTCACATCACATCCTAAAGCATATCTTAGTCCATATCCCACAGTTCCATGTAAGTATCTGAGAACATGTTTTGCAGTAATCGAGTGAATCTTCCTTGGATCACTCATAAAATGGCTGAGAGTGTTCACAACAAAACATATATCTATTCTAGTGTTCATCAAATACATCAAAAATCCAATTAGCTGGTGATACATGGTGGGATCAATCAAATCAGAATCTGAAGCAGATTCTCTCAACTTCTTTATATTTGCATCCATTAGAGTAGCCATGGACTTGCAGTCCAAAATTCTGAATTTATTCAAAACATCAATGGTGTATTTTCCTTGACATAGGAAAATTTTCTTTTTCCTTTTCCATACTTCTAGTTCTTAGAAGTAATGCATCAATCCAAGGTCCTTTATTTCAAACACAAGGGAAATCTTCTTCTTACACCATTCAATAAATTTCTCATTACCTGTGAGAAACAAGTCGTCCACATACAGAACCAAAATCAATGGCTCATTATCAATAATATTGTATTAAATATTGGAATCTACAACACTCTTGGTGAATCCTAATTTTTCCACATATCCATCTATCTGTTCATACCAAGCACGAGGTGCTTACTTGAGTACATATAATTCCTTTTTTAGTTTACATACGCGAGACTCTTTCCCATGGACAATAAACCCTTCTGGTTGTGCAATGTAAACTTATTCCTTGATAATACCATTAAGGAAGGTGGACTTTACATCAATCTAATGAAACTTCCATCCCATAGCTGAAGCAATAGAAATGATGGTTCTGATGGAAGTATGTCGAGCCACGGGCGCAAATTTTTCATCATAGTCAATTCCCGATTTTTGAGAGAATCCTCTGGAAACAAATATGGCCTTGTGTTTTTCCAAACTACCATATGCTCATGTGTTTAAAATTGAAAATCCATTTGGAGGTCACTCCTAACTTCCCCTTAAGTCTCGTTACAACCTTCCATACACCATTCTTCATGATGGACTAGAATTCCTTCATCATGGAATCCTTCCAAACTTGGTGTCTAGATGCTTCTTCATACATGGTAGGTTATGATTCGATGATGTGACTCATAAATGCTACATAACTCAATAACCTTTGAGGTATTTTTCTTTCTCAATAGGCTATTTTAGTTAGGTGCCCCTCTACATCCTTCAATGTCAGATGTGCCCATATAGGCCTTTTTTCAGCTTACTACCATATCTATGGGAGCATCAACTGGATCATCTATATCAATGAGATCAATCAGTTCAATCTTTTCTTCAAACTCTCTTAAATTTTGGAGGGGGAGATGATCTCATCTCTTCGTCATCACCGATATCCATATCAGATTGTCTTCCTTTTCAGATATCAATCTCTTATTCAAAGGTCACATTCCTACTGACTTTGATCTTCCTCTATCCTAGGATGTATATTGTATAAACCTTTGAAGACTCATTGAATCCCATGAATACTCCCTTCTTTCTTGAAGTGTCTAGCTTCATCCTTTTTTCCTTGGGAACATGCATGGGAACTGGACAACCAATGATACCAAGGTGTCCCAATTCTAGCTTCACTCTCGTGGAAGATTCTTCTGGAGTCATGTTCTTCAAGATTTCACGAGGGCATCTTTTTTGTACATAAACACTTGTCCTAGATGGTTCTTCATGTAAGAACATTTGTAGAACCTGTGAATCATATATCATGGATTTGGATACCTCTACAAATGTTCTATTATTTCTTTTTGCAACCCCATTTTGTTGAGGGTTGTAGGGAACTGTGAGCTCCCTCTTAATTCATGCTTCATTGCAAAAATATTGAATTATGTAGAGGTATTTTCTCCACTATTGTCTGATATCAAGATCTTAATACTTCTTCTTGACAGATTCTTGAGTTGTGCTTTGAATTCTTTGAACTTGTTGAGTAATTCCTCATATTACTTAGTCTTGAGAAGGTATATCCAGATCTTTCATGAGTGGTCATCAATAAATGTTACATAGTAGGTGTAACAACCCAATCAATTAATAGTCATGGGTCTGCACAAGTCCGAGTGGACTAGATCCAATATTCCCTTGGATTTGCTTTCACTTTTTGGAAATGAACCCTTGGTATTATTACCAAGTGCACATCCTCTACATATACTATCATGGTCTACATGAAGCATTGGTATACTTGTCACCATGTTCCTTAATGTTGAGAGATCTTGGTAGTTTATATGAGCTAGTCTTTTGTGCCATATCTCACTAATGTTAGTGGAATGATGGACTAAAGCTTGAATTGGTAAGGTGCTTAAACAATACAATCTCTCCTCCCTTACACTAGTTACTTTTTTTGTGTTCATGCTAGAATGATTGTGACATGAAAACACCTTTCCATATGTAAATGTAACTCTATATCCCTTGTCCTCTCACGAAGTGATGGTGACAAGGTTTCTTTTCATACCAGGTACATAAAGCACATCATCTAGGTGCAGTAAGTTATTTGATTCTAACTGAATATAGGTAGATCAAATCCTTTCATAGTGTAGTTGGCATCATCTCTAAGTACAACGCGGATATGAGATTCTTTCTCAACAACTTCTGATGATATGGAACCACTGTCTATAAGCCATGTATCACTAGTGGTGGGAACAATACCTAATAATGATGATATGAAGAAGAATTATGTATGATATTCATTTCTTTATTTCTTGTGATGATGACCTTATTCAACATCAGTTGTTGAAGTTTCATGCTTCCTATTGTTTGCATTAAAACAATTGCTCGTAGAGTGTCCATATTTCTTACACTTATTGCATTGCATGTGTGATAAATTCTTCTCCTTTTCCCTTTGATATGGAGAAGAACTTGGTATTCCATCTTGGTTCTTATGGTTGTGGAACTTCCTTCCTTTTCCCTTGTCTTTCTTGGCATGAGGGATGAATGCTTGATTCTCCTCAACTTGAGGACCATGGAGTCTTTTCCTTGCGACAATTATTGTCTCTTCCTGAGTACAATCTTCCCATAGCCTGCCAAATTTAGGAAGCTTGGTTCAACCACTCATGGTTTCAAGGAAATACTCCAAATATGGTGGAATACCATTTAGAGTGGTCATGACAATATCATTATCTTCAATTTTTCCTCCACTGGTCCTTAGCTTGTCCCGAAGTTCGACGATTCTCATGAAATATGAGGCAATTGATTCGAACTTAATGATATTCATATTTGATAGTTGGTTCCTTAATTTGAGAGTCACTTTGATGCTACTGTGTTCAAATAAATTCTTCAAGGTATTGAACATCTTCCTAGTTGTCTTTTTTTTCTGATACTTGCGGAACCAAGTGATCTTTGACTGAGTCCAACTGAATCCTTCTTGCTTTAGCATCAATCTTCCTCCATTGGGACTTGTCTTCTACCACTTCTGGTTATGGAACCTTCTCATTGACAAAATTCAATAGATCATTTTCTTCTAGGATGAGAAGAGATCTAGGCTTCTAGGATATGAAGTTTGTATCACCATCAAGACTATCTTCAATCTTCATTCCAATAATCTTGTCTACAGACCTGAACAAGAAATCCTAGGAGGAGTTAGGTAAAAAATGAGCTTTTGATTTAAAGAAACTAACCTCAGAGATAGATTCACCCTATCAAAGAGAGTTGAGGGAAGTTGAGGTTGATCCAAAACAGTGTCCTAATCAACACAAAGCTTGAAACCCTAATTTATACAACAACAGAATTAGGTTAGAAATGAAAATTCTTGAAACTTGACTTTTCCTTCACCAAAATATGTGCCTCCCCTAGAGCGAAGTTTCCACAACTCTTTTTATGCTGAAGAGATGAGGGAAGGAATTGAAAGTTCAAACCTTGGATTTCGACAATGGCCTCTTCTAGAACTATTCTAATACCATGTTAGTTTTTTACAAGATTATAGTAGTTTAACTCAATTGCAAATAAACAATAGGATCTCTAGAAGAAACAAAAAGCATAGAAACAAAGAACAAAATAAGTTATCCTCGAAACCCCAATTGGGAAAAACCAAGTAAACCTTCGTACATGGATGATAGCTTTTGAAAATAGAGAAAAGAAGAAAGAGAGAAAGAGAGAAGTCTCTCTAAGATACAACCCTAAGAAAACACTCCTTCTAGTTGCAATAGCGCACCTCCTGATGTTGGAGCAAACTTGAGTGAGTGAATAACGAATGAGGAGGGGATCCTTCTATTTATACTAATTTTTCCAAGTGAATTTTTACTGGGGCCAACTTGTCTTGCGAAAATAAAAAAAAATCTTTGTTTTTATTCTTTTCTTTACTTAGTCTTCCCTAGGGTTTACATTGATTCTTTCTAGGGTTTACATGAGTAATTGCATTAGTATAATCTCCTGTTGGAGGTACAAGGAAATACAATAAAAGTACAATAAGAATAACTTATGAATATGCACAATTTCCAACACCAGGAGAACAACACTCAACACCAGCTGTAAGGGCCCATTTTGTCCGAGGTATTCTCAATCCATGTAATGTTTCGAATATTTTGATAAAAAGAATTTTTAATTCCATACATTGCTATGGTGTGTGAAAAAGAAAAGGGTTTCTACTGTTTACTTGTTATCTTTACCTTTTCTTTTTACTGTTAGTAATTCTTTGTTGCCGTCTTTTATTGCATTGGTATTTATGGTTTATATACATGAATACTTTGGTTTGTTTCCTAAGTTTTGGTTAGTTTAGTTTGAATTTTACC
This sequence comes from Pseudotsuga menziesii, assembly GCA_001517045.1. Taxonomy (NCBI): domain Eukaryota; kingdom Viridiplantae; phylum Streptophyta; class Pinopsida; order Pinales; family Pinaceae; genus Pseudotsuga; species Pseudotsuga menziesii. The sequence goes on from LPNX010893877.1 coordinate 274,161, forward strand.
TATTTTTACCAGTTTTTCTCACACACTTGATCCCTAGCACTCTTTCACCCGATACATTAGTGACCCAACAACCACCCCAGCAACAACCATAAAAACAACCGATGTTGATTCCCATCCCTAATCAATTTCCATGTAACTAATGGGGAGAAACACCCATCCACTAGATTACCTTGATGTTCCCTCCTTTAGGCATCATGAGCATACTTGTTATGGAAATCCTCAACTTGTTGAGTCTTACTTTAGGTATCCTGGTTTGGTACCTCACACCTCCAAAACCTCCTCCGACCCCACAGTTCATTTTGACACAAGTTCAAACTATAAACACTGCTAACCATCGACCACCCACCACCTAGCATATCCTCGACTATTGAAGCCCTTTTTGGCTACCCCTCGGATAGCTCTGAGTAAACCTATTCCTCCACCCAAGAAGAAGGTTGGGGAAACCCATCCAACACCAATCAAGGTAAGGTTGTAAGCATGCCCTCTTTCGCTTCAACGCACACACCACCCCCTTGCGCATTATGTGGCATTACTGGTCATGATGCCAAGAACTATGTGCAGTTGTCGATACTACGAACATATGTGTAGAAACTTGATGACAACAAGAATTTTTTTCTTGTCCAAGTATCTAACCCCAACCAACCCAATAAAAAGTCCCTTTGTTCAAACCGTCGATGCACGATTTGTGGTATTTACGGGCACTACTCCTTGCATCGTTGTACTGAACTAATTGAATACCTCCATATCTTGGGTAATTTACAAAAGTTCTCTCTTGAGTAAGAAATCAATGTTGTGGAAGAGATCCATCCCCAACATCCTCTCTGAGCGAGATGAACACCATTTATTCAATATCATCCTCTAATGTTCCTTCCTCATAATCACATACCGCCATGAGTATGCCGAACGAAATTAGTCCCTATGACCTATCTGTTCGATCCTTTCAAACTGATGAGGAAATCCCATGCCTACAACATGGCGGTAAGAATCCAAACCTTCCTAGTCATCCTCATCATCCTTGCCAATGATACTGGGGGAATTCACCCCATTGTAGGTGTCCCCCATCATCATCTCACCAAGATAGCTTTCCATCGCAACTATCTCCCTCATCGTACACCCCCCTTTCAATAGTTTCTCGATGTCCTCTTGATATCTATTCATTAGAGAGTATGCACTCCATCAACATCCTTAGACTAGGGGGAATGACCACCTACCTCAACCTTGAAATAATGGGGCATACTCACTCATTTTGAACCTTACTTGTCACATTTATATCGGTACTTTAATGAGCCCATATCCCATCACCACACATGTGATCCATAATCACAAATCCCATGGCCAAAGAATGGGGGTAAGACCTTAACCCTGCTCACTCTTTTCACATTCATGATCTCAACCATTTCCTGAGATCAGACATCACACTACATATATTTTTTCACCATTTGCACTACCATAATCCATATTTCGTGCCTTTTGTGATTATTGGGACCTTTTCTCAGAATCGCTGACCTTTCTCTTGGGCCACCTTCTGGAACCACCTTGATTTGCATGCCATTGTGGAAGTCGTGTCTTTTATGTATTTGTATGCATTCTCCATATCAGATGGACATTTATGCACGAGTATCCTTTTTGTGTGTATAGATATAGGTTACAGTTGTGTGCCCCCTCTTGTCGTACCAACTATTTCTACAGGTACAAACCCTTAATTGGAATATGGACATCCTCCCCCTCTGTCAAGTCGATGCATTGCCTTAGTCTTTCCTCCTCGAGCCTATAGGACCCCCTGTTGTATGAGTAAGTGGTCTCACCTAGTCATCCTTTGCATTTTCCCTTGATCGGTAGTAGAGCCTTCCCTTACATGGTTACCATTTTTAGAACCCCTTGTACTTGGCATCCTTGAAAATCAAATCCCCTTAGGATTCAAAGCCTGTATAGTTTTACACATTGAGTTGAAGCCTTGTATATTTCCTCATATCGTCACTTATTGGCTAGTCCCTCTGGATTCCCAGCTTGGAGTTTTTGTTAAACTATTTTCTGAATCCTTAAACAATGAAAAGATCATTGAGTTATCTTGTTCATTTCAAACTCATTAAAGGATATGAAAGAACGTCCATACTCTATATTTTTACCCCTTTTTTGGGCCATATGGACTATTTACAAAAAATGAATACTTTATCCCCTTTTAGGTAGAAGCATTCTCCATTGTACACTTTTATTCCTTTTTAGGGCCTTGGAGACTAGCTTTATGAGAAAACACCACCACTGCAGTCTTCTTACTCTTTTCAGACTCTCTAAAATTTAAAACATCGACGAGCACAAATTGACCTAGGCTTGATAAAAATAACATTATAGTACCATCTAGAGCATACTTCTATACCTTATTTGAGCTCCTTAAACCACAAAGAAGGACCAAATTGGTGCTTTTTAGCACCCTTGTAGATTACATCTAGTATATTATGTCAACAACATTCCTAGTCACCTTTGTTCATAGTACTATGCAATAAGTCACCCTTGGAGTCACCCTTTAGCCTCCCTCCTTTGTTATCCACTTTTTTCATCCTAAGGTCATCTCAGTTGTAGACATACCCCGTACAAACCCCACCCGCCCTTCCCCTCCCATCCCATCTATGTTTTCCCCCCCAAGATCAGTTTCATATGTTGGCAGGTTAGCTTTGTTGTTATACTTTGAACAAGGACGTTTGAGTCCCGTTGCTCATCCCTCTCCTGAGTCTTAGTCATGTTCCAGTTACATCATGTTTGTGTACTTCATGCTCCTTTAAGGAACCATTATTTCCTTGGTTGCAGGTCTCCCTCTATCGATAACAACACATATATTACAGAGGATAGACCTAGAGGTCCTTGTACCTTGGCCTCACTACCATCATTGGTAAGTTCCTATGGACTGTTTGGAAGGGAAACTTCACCCCCCTTTTAAGTGGTTTCTTCTCACGTGCTAGACATTGACTCCTTATTCACACTATTGATATTTGAATAGGGTTTTGATCTCGTCAAAATTGGTCGAATACCCTAGATCTCCCTTCATTGTAGCACATTGGTGAGTCACTATGCAACCCAATCACTATTATGTTCCTTAGGATATCCGAGCTGCGTTGGAGTCAGTGTTTTGAAACCCTAATGCTTCCCAGTACATCCAATTCTAGTTGGAGTATATCGTACTACTGAGATTCAACTTCTAAGTGGCCTGATTTTTACTAGTTGTTGGCCATTCCAACACATCATTCATGATCATACAGCCTCGGTACATCTCATTGTTTCCAGCTTCAGTTCTTCAGTTGAATAGTCATTTGGACCACCGTCTTAGTCCGTGTATTATTCTTCATTGGAACACTATGATGGATACAACAATTCTTTATGTATTATTTATGTCCTTATATGGACCTCACCATTTATGTATATTGACACATTAATATGAGCATGGGTATGCTTTACCTCACCATTTATGTATATTGACACATTAATACGAGCATGGGTATGCTTTCCTCGTCCATACATTTCTGATTATATACATCTCATCCATTTTGAGTGTTATACCTACAAATCTAGCCCTTGCAGCCCCAACAACAAGTTTGTTCTCTCCTTCAGCGCAGTCTTCGGTTCTCCACACTTTGGTCACATTCATACTTTGGAAAAACAAGTCCTATTATGTCCATTGGTCATACAATTAGCTCCTAACCTCACACATCAGGAGGCAATATGTTAACACACTAAATTTGCTCATGCATTATAAGATACTTACCATATTCCACATGGTCCATTTTTATACCCAAAACTTACCATACAATCCTTCATACACCAAAAAATAAAAAATACCATAAGTTATGGAACCCCTTGTCATAAAATTGGAATTATTCCAGGATTAATATCAACATTAAGATACAAATCCCACCCAAAATTTACTCCCACCCAAATTCAACGGTAAAAGGGAAAACCACTATGGCATCCAAAACCCTAATGTCAAATATTTTCGTACAAATATAGTATGAAGGATCCATTCCCTCCATCTCCATTTTTTTCTCCAATTTTTCCACTGTTACTGTGTCCAAATTTCCTCTGAAGCATGTAACACTCTGCCATCATTTCACTCCGGTTGAGCTTCAACACCTTTGTCACCTTGTCAGGGAGACACCAGAGTGGGTGAATCGTGGAGAACAACACTCAACACGAGCTGCAAGGGCCCATTTTGTCCGAGGTATTCTCAATCCGTGTAATGTTTCGAATATTTTACTGTTTACTTGTTATCTTTAGCATTTCTATTTATTGTTACTAGTTTACTGCTACAGGCTTTTACTGCATTGGTATTTACGGTTTATATACAAATACTTTGGTTCATTTCCTATGTTTGGATTAGTTCAGTTTGAATTTCACTTGTTTTTTACCGCTTTCTCTCTGATCCCTGAAAAGTAGTTTCTGGTGCGCTTCCTACCTCTGCTTCAACAAGTTGAAAGCACCCACATTTTCACGAGTGTGAAAGCACTCGAAAAACGGATGATCAGATTGTAGTTAGCGAAGACTGTATTGATGTTCTCCTCTAAGAGCTTCAATTTGTCAAACCGGTTGAATATACTATGAAAGAAAATACTTGTCAATCAACGCATGATAGTATTGAAATTCGCCATGAGTCACAGGAAACTATTATATCACATGAGGAGAATGGTTTTCCTAATTCTCACTTAAACACTCATCCTAATATGACCATGAAACAGTTCAAAAAATTGTTGAAAATTGTTGGGGTAGTTTGAATATAAATGAAAAAATTAATGCCAGTTTTCCATATGACCAAATTAGTCATTATACTACCTTTGAAGATAAAATAGCCCATAATTCTGTTATTTTTAATGGGAAATCTGAGAACAATGGAGCTGCTAATGGTGAGAAGAAATCATTTGTGATGATAGGTCCAGTAATTGGGAATGGTTGCACGAATGAATCCCAAATAGATGAGGTTACTGGAGATATAAATTATTAGTCTATTGAGGGGTGAACTTGCCATGATCAAGCTTCAACTGGCGAGTCATAAAATAAAAAGATCAAGTATGATGATATTGGCATCGTAGGTAAGTGTATGGCCCGTATTCTCTCCAGAATAGCCAGAAACAAAGCTCTTGTACAAAACTCGAATTCTGTCATTGATGTTGATGATTTAGAAAGAATCAGAGTTTGTGCAAGAAACTTTTAAGCCAAAAAATGCATGCTCCTATGATTGTGCTTATAAGTTACCCTCAAAGCAACATAGATTTAGATTAGCATAACAATGGGTTACTTTTTATATTAAATGAAAATTGAATTGATTTATTGACTTTTTTTTTTTTAAGAACAAAAAAAACCTTTTTTTCTTGTTATTCATTAGAATCAAAGAAAAATTTGCGTTTACAGTATTGTCCTTCATACTTCCATCTAAGAAACCTTCACTGAGACAAAACATTTTTCCTTACACAATCAGATGTTAGCAAGATCCAAAATCCTACTATCAGATTGACCAAACACTGCTCTACAAAAAGATGAATCCAACAATACAACAAAAAACTAGAAGATTAATATAATAAATCAAAAAATAGGTTCCAAAGACTCATCTACAGAAAGATGAATCCAACAATACAACAAAAAACTAAAACTAGAAGATTAATATAATAAATCAAAAAATAGGTTCCAAAGACTCATCTACAGATGAATCCAACAATACAACAAAAAACTAGAAGATTAATATAATAAATCAAAAAATAGGTTCGGATCCTTCATTAACAACTAACCTTTCAACAGTTCTTGGAAACGTATATATCCTTCATTAATCAAAACAACCTTTCTAGTGGTCCTTGAATTTGTTCAATAACATTTCAATAGTAGATTTTAATCTTACATATAGAAAATAATTGATTATTGCGTTTTTATTCATCATCTTGACCAAGAATTTAGTTAACCTCTTTAAAGTTTGTGTGGATTGATAGTAAATATTTATTTTGATTTTGGATGGATAATTTTTAATTTTGTTACTTCGAATCAATGTCTTGTTCGAATTATCGAAACAACACATCTAAGATCATTTTTTGTTTGGGATTTTATATAGACTAATAGTTGTCTTTTGTGTTTTGAAAGAGTTAATAGATCATTTTATTTTATCTTGATTATTGTAGTTACAATTTGTTACTATGATTAAAGTTTATCATTAGATCATACTCTTTCACAAAAAAATTAAATGTGTTGGTTTAGGATCCTTACACATGTTATATATTTGTATTTATCACACTTTTATTCCCTTTTGTATAAATAGAACCATAGTTTTTGTTGTAAATTATTGTATATATTTTGGTCTATGCAACTTTAGGTCGACCTTAACTTAATTTTTGAGGTTCAAACATTTATTGGCCAATGGAGATAATAAGCCCCTGAGAGTTAGCCACTCTAAATTACTTGGACTTTCCTAAATACTCCTCGATTAGGCTAATATCTCGTTGTTGATGACAGATCACACTTTTTGCGTCAACAAATGGTGCTAGAAGGAGGGCCACTTAGGAATTATATGGCTAAAATTTTTTACAAGAAACCTCCTACTTCTTGTTCCCCTATCGTCATATGTAATCGTTTAAACTTATCTACTTCATTAAACATTTCAGCCACAACTCAACCTGATTCAATTCCAACTCCACTCTGGCACTCCACGCATCCCTAGAATGATCCTGTACTTTCTACACTTGTGGTTGTAAGTCCCCAATTCGAATATCTTATTGAGGAATCTAAACGTACTTTAGCTAGGACTCAGTCTAGGATAGCTAGAACTCAAGCTCTATAATACCAATTGACTCGACTCTTCTAGTAACACACCAAAAACATTGAACAACCTAACAAGATCCCTACAACTGGTTGATGGTTGGATGGTACGCCACTGGTTGGCCCTCTCAACTACACTCTACATGATATTCTGACCGATTGCACTTATCGAGATCCATCCATTCAAGAACTTCACCCCTTTACTCAACCTGAGTTTCCTTTCTCCATAGGTGAACCAAGTTCACCAACTAGAACAATTTTGAGGATTAGGTGGATCAAGGTCTCTTCCACCACCTACGTTACCTCCACATTCCCCTTGCAGGAGTTCGTATGAGGAAAGTAGCTCTAAGATTAAGTCTAATTAGTCATCTAGCAGTTCTCATTGATCTCAAAGGCAACCACACATGGAACAAAATAAGAATAGGGCTTAGCTGGATTGAGATGTTGTTTCCATAAGTATCCTACAACATCCCTTACCAAAAAAATCCAAAAAAATGGCTACCTAAATTTGATCCCAACAATAAATAGCAGGATGATGATCACCTTAAAAAATTTATGTTTTGTGTGAGATTGAAAAATGTCCAACATGAAGACGTAGTATGTAGACTATTTCCTTACACTTTCAAACGTAGGGCCTCTACCTGGTACTTTGAGCCACCATCCTAAACCTTTACCTCTTGGGATCACCAATTTCAGTCCGCTTTCATTGAAAAATTGGTGATGACAAAACTCCCAAGGTATTGGTCATGAAATTATCGAAGATGAAAATGGATTCAAAGGAGAAATTCAAAGACTTTAACCAAAGAATTTTTACTTTAAAAGACAATATCCCTGTTGCTTCTATGCTAAAAGAAAATATTCTTGTTTCTTACTACCCTAGAGCCCTCCCTCACAATATGGTCATGTGGGTCAAGAGATCTCACAAGACTACCCTTCAATTGGATTTTGATGAAGTTGTTCTCATCGAAAAAGGATATAACGAGTCTAAAAGATAATCAAGAGGCTAAAAATGACCAACCTTCTTATTCTCGAAGGAGAACATAAATACTTCATAAACCTTGTGTAACTAAAAAAGATCATCCTGATGTGGACCTTGGGAACATAAAAAAACTCTCCGATAGATTTCCAATTAAATTATTGATCTGAAAAGGAGTGTTGGGGAGCATGGATGATTTTAAGGAACCATACTTATTTAAAAGTGTATAAATGTTAGCGATATTACCAATTCTTAAAACGCAAACTATAAAATGATTGGCGATATTTTTCAAAAAATATTTTAATTTCCAATGGTTTTATATCATTTATATAATAATTTGGCGATTTTTAGGGTGAAAAAATTTTACCCCATCAAAATTGGGCGAAACAAGGCTTCAAAAAATGAAAAAATGGTGAATCTTTTTTGGGAGAAAAACATGGAAAAATAGCCTGCTGGGCTAAAATTACCCCTATTGGGGAGTCTTATAAACCATCTTATAGGAGAAATTTTCAACCACAGGAAAACAAACAAACTCCTCCACCAAAGGGCATGACTGCTGATGATTTGACATATATTCTCAAATCCTTAGTCATTGGCCCAAAACAACCTACAATAAAGAGAATGAGCTGGGTGAACAGGCTGAGGAAAACAAGGGTTAAGCTTTGGTTGATGGAGATGATGATTCTCCTCAACTTGTCAGCCATTTTGGGCCTCTCCTAGGCAATAAAAACAACATTCATATAGAACTAGAAGCAAAGGGATTGTTCATTTAGACCCTATGTCTGCTTCTCAACAAAACCCAAATTCTTTCGCTAATTAAAAAAATTAGACTTGTGCACCTAAGTTTTCGTCTCTTCCTGATTTTGACTATGACCCAATAGAGGATATGAAAAAGTTGAAACCAAATATTTCCCTCTTTGAATTTTTTAGGTTACCTCCAATAAAAGAGAATTAATGGTCTATCTGATATCAAGCGAAAAAAGTCGGAGCAAATTATGTAGGAAATAATTCAACTGGTGTTAAATCTTTCCCAAATGCTAAAAATAATAAAAAAGAGTCCATTATTAATGCATTCACAACAGGGAAAAATTTAATTTCAATACTCCACCCTTTCTCTTGACCTTTAAAATATTTAACAAAAACATTCATAATTGTATGGTGGACTCAAGGGCCTCATCGAACGTGATGCCCCTTTTTGTCTGCAAAATGCTCAATGCCAAATTCACATGATCTAAAAATACAATTATACAGTAAGACTGTATGAATGATAAGGTGGTAGGAGAAATGAAACAAGTACTAATATGACTTTCTTTCAATCCCCACATTCACCAAATCATTGATATTGTGGTGGTTTTTCTCAGCAGGAATTGGTCTAAGCAACTTCAAGGGTATTTTGCAATTGACTAGTCACATTTGTGGATTTCCTTGAATGGTAATCCTAATAAGATATGGGTAGAATGGGAAAGGCTCATGAAACATAATGTCACCAAACTAATCCTAATATTATGTTCACTAATAATATTCTTGGAAATTATGGTTTTTATACATTTTTGGGGTAATTTTCAAGATGAAAATCCCCCCCTTGTAAATCTTCCCCAATAGTTTGGATTATGTTGTTTTTTGCAAGTTGACACATCAGGTCGTTTTGATGGGTCTACTCTTTGTATTTTGATGGGTCTTAATCTAATGAATTAATAGATGTTGTATGCTTGCTTATATACCCAAAAGGTAATACGGTATTTTTAGGCTTTAGACTAGAATTTCAATGTATAAGCAATATTGTAGAATACGAGGCACTCATTCAAGGACTTAGGAAAGCATTGGATTTGAACATCAAATTTTGTATTGAATATTTTCATGTAGGCTTTTGACAACTGACATATCCAACAAAAGAGGACGATTCCCTTCATACATGTTGTACATCTCAAAGCATATAGCCTTTAAACTACTAGGATTTAACAAGGAATTTATTAAATTCATAATATTTGGTTTTCTTTTGGTGGAGGGAATTGAGGTTTTGGAGTTGGATTTTGTAAAGTTATTTTTCAGATTTGCAGTTATTACAGATTTTTGTGTGTAAAGTTACACATTTTCATTCACATTCTTTCAAATTTGTAGTCCTTATAGTTGATCTTTTATATAGATTCTACTAATTAAATGATTCATAGTTGCAGACCTTATACTTGATTGATCTTTTATATATTTTAGGTCACTTGTGTATTCCTTTGTAGATATTCATGACTTGTAACTCCATAAGGGTACTTAATAGGTATATTTCCCATTTTATAAAAGTCTTTACCTACTTGAGCTTTGTTTGTGAAGTTAAGGGATAATCCTATATTGATCAGTTACTGTTCTGTTGGAGCATGTTGGAAGCACGACTTGATCTAATCGATAAGGGAAGTAGTGAGTCTAGCTCCTACATTTGATTCTCATATATATGATGGGAACAAGACATCTGTCATGATGGGTAGTAACCTTCGAATTTAACTCTCTACGAAGGAACATGACTCTTTAGGAATGATCAAGACCAAAAGAGTTTCTTCTTCGTAGTGCATGACCAGCCCCTTTGGACACTCAGGTCCACATGGACTATGCTATATTGACCCATAGAGATCGTTTTTGTTGGACCACTATCTTTCAAGTGTAGGATCATGGACATATATTTTTTGCAATCAATAACTACTAAGCTACTGGTAGTGGTGTGTGCTTGCAGAGCATAAGTCATTTTTTAAACATCAAGAATTGTTCTTGTTATTTTTTAAATTAGTTCTAGCAGCTACCAAGCTATTGGAATGTCCTTTTATGGAATTAGTTATTTTTGAAGCAATTTTGAAGTGGCATTGCTGCATATTATAGAGAAATAAACATTTTTTAACATTTTTAAAATACGTTCTAGCAGTTATTGAGCAAATGGTGTGTCCTTAAGAGAGTAAAATAATCTCCCTATATAAGAAAATAAAACAATCTCCATAAATACTTATTGCTCATGTAGCCCCAAATTGTTACAAATGTGTCCTTAATAGAGTGAAATAGTCTTCATATATATTCATAACCCATGTAGCGTCCAATTCACATTTTTGAAATAAGCTCTCATAGTTACTAAGATATTCGAATTCATTCTTTTGAAATAAGCCCTGACAGTTATTAAGCCATTGATGTGTCCTCGCGAGAGTGAAATAATCTCCATATATAAGACATTGAAACAATATTCATATATATTGATCACTCATATAACCATAAAATAATGAAATAGTCTCGATATATGTTGATTATCCACGTAGTCCTAATTGATATTGGTGTTTCCTGAAACAGTCTTCTTTATTTTTTTCACTTGAAAAAAAAAAGCATGTATCTTGATACTAATTTGAATCCAAGATTACATAGATATCTATTGGCCATTTTCAAGTAAACTGCCAATAAAATACTGTGCATCCCAAAGTATTTTATGGTCTACATTCTTCCCAAGCCTAGAAATAGCCTTTGACATAAGAAAAACTACTTTACACAAAATTTGAGAAAGCATATCCTCAATATAGAGTAAAAATAAAGCTTGAGCATACCTTTCAAAAAAAGGGGAAACAAAACGGGTTCTTTATCTAACATAGTCTTCCAGTATAACAAAATTTTAACAAAGGATAATGCAATCATCCATATAATTGAATAGTGCCATGTGAAATCACAGAGTTATTTTGCAGTTCCTCATGAAAGAGAACACCTTCCTCCTCCCTAAGAACCCGTTTTGAAAGATAGTCAACTTCCTCATTCGATTCCTTGTAGGCATGAGTAAAAACATTTGAGCTATGTGATCCTTTCCAATCAATGTTCAAGAAAAGACACCAAAAGAAATACTTTATCATTTACCCAGTCTATAAGAAATTTTGAATAACCAAACACATGAATTCCTGAAATACCTTTCTATATTGCAAAAGATAATAATCCCCACAAAGATATCACTTCTTCCCTAGTATTATACCACATCCATATCCCATCCACATTTTAAGAATATGATTAACTATGGATCTAATTGTCATGCCAGCTCCACAAATACCATCTTGTGAAGCCCCATCAAAATGTCCTATAGAAAAATATATAAGAAGAACTTGTGTTGGATGAATTCTAGTTGATTGAAACATCAGATCTTGATAGTATTCCTTGTAAGAGATGATAATTTTAGAACATACTCTATGCAAATGTTTTGGAGAGTCTTAAAAAAGAACATAATTTTTGTGTAGCCACACTCTCCAACTCACAAAGATGGGCATAGATTTAAATTGGTGGCATAATCAACCCAATATTTAAGGATGAATACAAAGGTTTGTGAATCCAAATTTCCATTAATTTTCAAAACCTTCTTAACCTCCTTCTAGACTATTTTTGTAAAGGAACAATTCACCAATAGGTGGCCAATAGATTATTTCTCCTTAAAACACATCAAACATATATTTGGGCCAACACCCCCTCGTTTGATATAGTTATCCCATGTTAACAATTTGTTTTCAAGGGAAAGCCAACAAAATAATTTAACTTTTGTAGGACATTTCCACTTCCAAATATACCTATACCACCATTATCGTCACCTTCCATATATACACAGGAAATAAGTTCATATGGTAGTTTAGCATTCACTTGACCATTTTGAGTGTTCCAAGACCATTTGATTTCATCAACATTGTCAGAGAGTATAATACCACTATGATATATACCTCTTATATACTTATTGTTAGAGAGTTAATCTCATTAAAAAATTTATGCTGGATAAAAGTTATAAATTATTCTAATTCAAAATTTATATTGGATAGGTACCAATATATTATAAGTAATTGTTTGTTTATTGCAGATATTGAGGATCGTGGTCCTAAGTTGGATCAACTTTGGTTCATGAACAACTGGCAAGAAATCAGATGTTGAAGTGTTTTCTCATGAGTAATATTGGGAATATCACCAATGCAAATAGTTTAGATGCATTATTGTATGATTCTATTTTATAAGTTTGATGAGCCATGTTCATCCTACCTTTTGGTTTTATGGTTTAGTTTTGGATAAATGATCTATCACTATCCTAAATTAATATCTTTGATCCTTATATCTCGGTTATGCTAGTTTGATATTGACTCTATTATTTACAAAGCATGAAGCTACTGTGTAGAGGGTCAGCATTGTTTTCAGGAATAGTGAATTTCTTGATAAAATCAATGGTTTTATATATGTTCAAATCGTTTCAAGTTTGTATATGTACAAAGTTTTTCTATATATATTTATAGCTATCTTTTATATCATTGGTCGTTGTGTTTGGATTTGGAAATCAGAGTCTTGACTTTGCTCAGACTTTCCTCGAGGTTATACTTCTACTATATTATTGGATTTTTATCCAAAGATTAATAGCTATTATTTTGCTACTCACCATCCTAAATCTGTTAATCTGATTGTGTGTTTCTATGATAGATAATTTGTTGATTGTTTTAGTATTACTTTGATCTGCTTTCCATTAGCAAGATTAATTTTGTTTTGTTAATATGTGATTCATCTTATGACATGGGATTGTGTTATTTTCTTACACACACACACACACACACACATCAAGCAACATAGATTTAGATTAGCACAACAATCGTTTAATTTTTATATCAAATGAAAACGGAATTGATTTATTGACTTTTTTTTCAAAAGAAAAAAAATCCTTTTTATTGTTATTCATTAGAATCAAAGAAACATTTGCATTACAATATTGTCCTTTATACTCTCATCTAACAAACCTTCACCCAGAAAAAAAAATTATTCCTTAGATAACACGATGTTTCAAAGCAATATTAGTCTTTGTTAGAAAGACCCAAAATCCTACTATCAGGTCGACCAAAGACTCATCTACATAGAGATGAACCCAACAATACACAACAAATTACAATATTGTCCTTCATACTCTCATCTGACAAACCTTCACCCAGAAAAAACATTATTCCTTAGATAATAAGATGTTTCAAAGCAATATTAGTCTTTGTTAGCAAGACCCAAAATCCTACTATCATATCGACCAAAGACTCATCTACATAAAGATGAACCCGACAATACACAACAAAAAACCAGAATAGAAATGTATATATCCTTCATCAATCAAAACAACATTTCTAGAAAGTTGGTATGTGAATTTGTTCAATAACATTTCAACATTTCTCTTTTAAAATCTTATTATCATTTAATGTCTAGATTTTTTTGTACATTTAGAAATAGTACATTTTAATATTACCTATAGAAAATAATTGATTACGGCGCTTTTATTCATCATCTTGACCAAGAATTTAGTTAACCTATTTAAAGTTTGTGTGGATTTGATAGTAAATATTTATTTTGAGTTTTGAATGGATAATTCTTAATTTTGTTCTTTCAAATCAATTTCTTGCTCGAATGATTGAAACATGTATAACTCACACTTTCAGTTTGTGTTAGTTATTATGTGGGAATACACATATAAGATCATTTTTTGTTTGGGATTTTCTATAGAGTAATAGTTGTCTTTTGTGTTTTGAAAGAGTTAATATATTATTTTATTTTATCTTGTTTATCATAGTTACAATTTGTTAGTACAGTTAGTTTATCATTAGATCATGTTATTTTATAAAAAAATTAAATGTGTTGGCTTGGGATCCTTACAAACCGTGTATATTTGTATTTATCAGAATTTTATTGGGTGATTCCATGAAGATGGGTAACACTTTTTGGCCAAATTTGGCGATGAAAACCTGATTTTTTACTCATGTGCTAGATAGAAGCCCTCAAAACGCATATATGCCATGTGAATTTTGACTTGCAGTAAAAAAACAAATTGTAGAATATTATGTTGACTCCATAGTGATATTTTTTTAAAAATATTCCGATGTCATTTAATGTGTGAATTTTTGCATTTAATGAACTGTGTGACCTTAAAATTTTGAAGAAGCTAATAAGTG
>LPNX010893881.1:0-82858 GCA_001517045.1 Pseudotsuga menziesii
ACATTATTCTGATATGACTTACCCTCTAGAAGAATTACTGAAGGACGATATCGAATTTAAATGGACAGAAGAATGCCAGATCTCCTTCGACAAGTTAAAGAGAAAACTGGTCGAAGCACCCATACTTAAATTCCCAAATTGGTCGACCAAATTTCATGTGCACATCGATGCATCAGGAATAGCAATTGGAGCAATCCTGACTCAACTAGGAGATGATGGGATGGATTACCCTATAGTTTACAGCAGTCGGAAATTAAATAAGGCTGAAAGAAACTATTCGACCACCGAAAGAGAAGCCCTAGGAATGGTATTCGCACTTCAGAAGTATCGACACTACTTATTAGCTAACCCCTTCATATTTTACACTGACCATCAAACTTTGAAGTACCTAGTAAACAAACCTCTTCACCATGGGAGAATTTGTCGATGGCTACTTCTATTTCAAGAGTTTGAGTTTGAAGTAGTGGTCCGACCAGGAAAGCTCAATGTCGGACCTGATCACCTATCCCGAATCGACACAGGAGAAGAACCGACCGGAGTCGACGACGACTTGCCGGATGCACATCTATTTCGTGTAGAGGCGGTACCAGAAGAACTGGAGGAGATTGCTTAGTTCTTAGAGACAGGTCAGGCACCAGAAGGTCTGAACACTAAGAAGAAGCAAATCCTAGCTATGAAGGCTGCTCCATACAGTCTCATCAATGGATTTCTATACAAAATGGGGTTAGATGATGTTCTTAGAAGATGTGTACTCGACCATGAACGAGAGTAAATCATGCACGAAGCACATTATGGCCCAGCAGGAGGACATTTTCAGGCCGACATGACTGCCAAGAAAATCCAACAGTCTGGATTATGGTGGCTGACACTTCACAAAGATTGTAAAAACTTTGTCAGTCGATGTGATAGATGTCAACGACTCGGTCGACCTCTGCCCAGTACAGAAATGCCCCTGATTTCTGTAAACCCTAGTCTCACATTTGAAATTTGGGCTATAGATTTCATAGGACCATTCCCTGTCCCAACCCGACGATCAGGTGCAAGATATATCATCACTGAAGTGGAATATGTCACGAAATGGGCAGAAGCAGAACCTGTCGAGACCTGTTCAAGTGAGATAGCTGCTAAGTTCATATATGAAAACATCATCACGAGATTTGGATGTCCACTCACCTTGATCAGCGACCAAGGATCACACTTCGTTAACAAAACTATCAAAAATCTAACCGACAAGTTTCACATCGACCACCGACGTAGTACAGCATACCACCCTCAGTCGAATGGTGCAATTGAAGCTTTCAATAAAACACTGACAAAAGGACTGACTAAAATATGCAGTGCTGACAAAGATGACTGGGATGAGAAGATTCCTGCAGTTTTATGGGCATATAGGATAGCCTACAAACGGTCGACCGATCGAACACCCTTTCGACTGGTATATGGACAAGAAGCAGTCGTACCTCTGCACTTCAGACAACAGGCACCTATAATTGCACAGATACTACATGTCGACGTCGAACAGGCCAGGAAAGATCGGCTACTTCAACTTAATAAATTGAAAGAACATAGACTTATGGCCATCCAGCACCAGGAAATACAAAAACAACACCAGAAAGCTTGGCACGACCGTAATATCAGAAACAAAAATCTGTCAGTCGGTGACCTTGCCCTACTATATAACAGTCGAGTAAAAGGAAAGCCGAAGAAATTACACACAGAATGGATGGGACCCTATGTGGTCGAAGAAATAAACCCCAATGGTTCAGTCCGACTAAAAACATTGCAGGGTCAAGTATTTCGGAAGCTTGTCAATGGAGCCCGACTTAAACGGTACAGGGCCTAAAAAAAAATAAAAATAAAATAAAATCATATAACGGTCTTAACTGACACCAAAAACTGCATAAAAAGTTAGAAATAGTCCACAAATCAACACAATACACTCATAAAACAACCATCATGACAGCCACTCACCCCTTCGACAACCGACTCCATTTCCATCGACCATCCTCATCGACCGACCATGTCGACCGTTCTCACCACCGACACCGACCGTCGACCTGTAGCGTCCCATCCCGCATTAATGGCCTCGAGCCCCGCCCCAGATTCAGGAAATCGTACTCAAGTGTTGCAGTTGGACTGTCAAGTCCGCCATTAACTCACCCAGTTCGACAATCCACCCCACCCGCGCCTATAAATAATGGACATTCCACAGTTCATTCACCACAACCCTTACACACAGACCATTCGCATTCCCCATCGACTAAATCCCCCGAACCCTGTTACCAGTCCGACCAGTCTGATATCATGGCACCGAAGCTTACCCGCGCCGCGGCCAAGGCAAAAGAGTTACAGGCAGAGGACACACCCTTGGTCTAAAGATTGAAACATATCCAAAATGCCAAAGTCCAGGAGGGTCCTTTCCAAAAACTCTGGACAGAGATCCAAGGGTGGGCCTTTGTTGATAGTAAAATGACCCAGGCCGCTGAGAAAATCCAAAATAGCTCTATCCTCCAGTACCCCAACGCACCACTGATGGCAAGCTTCGGTGGGACGAAGGAGGCAGCGGTTAAGTTTATTATCAGTTGTTACCACAACGGCCGATTCTATTTCGACCAACCGATTGACATCACTGGGGATGTTATTTCGGCGCTTACAGGTCTATCGAACAGGGGCGACCCTGTACCAATTGGGATTAAAGAAGGCCTCGTCCAAGAACTCACAGGCACACCCACTGGAAAAAACTCGAAGGGACTGATGATAGGCCAGATCACGACAAGAACGCCACAAATTGTGGCTAAAATCATTGCCGTCACCCTTACCTTGGCTGGTCGGAGCAGCGACCTAAAACTGGAAATGTTGGAGGCGGTCGACACAATTGCAACAAATGGACGTCTTTACAAATGGGGAGACTATGTCGCAGACCTAGTCAAGACCATATGCGAACGCTGCCAGGAGATAGGAGGTATTATAAAATTTCCCTCTTTAATCATTTGGATTGTTATGTACCATATCTGTCCGGAAGGCAGTGCAGTCTTCCGGGAGCCCACAAGGTTTGAAATGCACAGGTTCAAACCCTTTTCACAGAAAGGAACCCTGCATGAGCTGGCACAAGGCAAAAATTTTCTAGAGACTTGGTTCCAGCAGCTAAAAGTCCGAACGACGAGGTGGAGGGTGCCACAGATCATCCGACGAAACCTCCCAGCTCAGTCTCACATCCAATTAGCTCTCAACCATACGTCAGTATGGTATATGCGAGGTCAAGACCCCAAAGCAAAAGACCTTGACTACTACCCAACAGTCGAACAGATCTTTCGGGAGCTGAGTCGACAGGCAGGCACAAAGATACCAATACCGGAAGCTGCCAAACAGGTCGACTTCTCTATAGTCGAACCTCTTACCGACCAAGAAAAGGAAGAGGATTATGAACTAAACTTGTACATTAGCACTTTTGTGACAGAAGATACGCTGCCTGTGACCACTAGTCGGGTGCACTTGACCGTAAAGCATCCAACTGCACCAGTAGTGGACCCCCCGACAGAGCAACATCAGACACCACCACCAGCACAACAACCAGTATAACAAACAGCTCCTCCGGCTACACAGACTGTCGACCCAGCTCAGACCCCGACAGGGGAAGTCGAGGAAGACAACCTTGAATATGCTGTATCACGGAGCATTATCAAAAAGCTGGCAAAAGAGATAGCCGTAGCCCGAAGGAAGATCAAGCTACAGAAAATACAGCAAGGTAAGGGTAAGCGTAAGCTTGGCCTTGCTGATTCCACCGACGACGAAGAGGAACTGGCAGCCTCAGCACTCGACATTGTCGAAGACGCCCGGGCTAATAAGGTAACTGTTGAAACTCAGTTTCAACGTTTTATTGATGCAGGAGCTCTGGAGGGTCGGCCCAAGAAAGCCAAAACTCAGTCGACACCTGAAAATATAGTCGACCTTGTGTCGACCCCTCCCCCTCCATCCCCGACCACCATAGTCGAGGAGCAAGCACCGGGGCAGCAGGCCGACGTTTCCCCAGAAGTATATGAACAAGTCATCCCGGAGGCACTCAGGGCCAGGGCCAGGACGGACGCTGAACTCAAAGCCTTCTTTCAAACGCTACCTGCGCTCTTCCAGTCGGCACAAACCATACGGATAACATCACCACTAAAAGCAAGCAAAAAGACATATGCCCACCAAACAACAGTATTTACAAGGGTCCATGACGGTGGCGACATAGCAGGGCAAGAACAGACCTTCACTGACTACCGACCGCAAGAAGACATTATGTCTTCCGACCACAATTCTTCCCCTTCACCACCAGGATCAGGAAACCCACCATCCCCACCTTCACCACCATCACCTCCACCACCTCCACCTCCACCTGATTCACAACCGAACCCACCATCATCATCACAGCCAGAGGTGGACATAACACCTCCCCAAACACAAAAACCCCCGACCACTGAACCAACCCCTCCGACACAAACCCCTTCGACCTCTGATCCACCTTCCACTTCTGCAGGTCCTCACGACAAACCAACAGAGCAAGCAAAGGAGACAACAGAACCTCTTCCTAGACCCGCTCAGCTAAAGATTAGCTTACGGGATGTAAGCTCGTTGACCGACTCAGAGGTCGGCCAATTACTCAACACCCTAGCAAAAGAGTCGAAGAGGAGGACGACCAGACTAAGGAAACAACTCAAGGAAAAGGAGACAGAAGAAGTCGAGTTCCTCGACAAATGCAGATCTCTTGCTCAATCCATTGTTCCAGGCCCTGTCGAAGTAGCCACAGATCGACCTTTGGAGAGGGCATATCAGATATTTGAAGGGATGGTATCGACCATCCAGACACACCTCCAGGAGACTAAAGCAGAACAGAAGGAAGAAACTGCCCGACTGTTGTTGGCCCAACACACTGCATTTTCAGAGGCATACAAGGTCTTACAGGACCATATAGAGGAATCTATTGTCACTGAGGAAGTACTCAGAGATTGGCCGACACACTATGGACAGGTATACCAGCAGACAAGACAAACCAGACAAGGCATCTAAGCTCTAGAAGCTCGGAAGTCTACAGAAGCTGAACTAAGGCAGACCGTCGAAGAGCAAATTGTCATGGAAACCAACAAGCTGCAGAAATTAGAACGTGAGGCCCATCAGTGGGTTCAACAGGCTCTACCTAACCTGGAGAAAGTTGTCAACCTCTGTCCCAACATAAAGAGACTCCTCCAGGCTGCAGACGAGCAAAATCAAATCTTGGGCCCGACCATGGAAAACATAGCAGAAAAATCCATGTCGGAAAAGATGTCGATCCTGTCAAGTCTCACTACCTTGACCATCGATATCGAGAAGGCATTACAGAGCTGGACCGACTTTCAGCATCAATTGGCCATCACAGCCCCAGCCATCGTCGAAGTATGCGTTCAGCGACGGCCGACCATCCGCCTCCATAGTCCTCAACAGGAGCACGTTTGAAGAGTTCGACAGGATTTCCGTTTTGGTACCTCCCTCTTCTTCGGGACGAAGAAATGTTTTGTTTGTGGGGGAGATGTAGAAGGAGCAAGTCAAGATAAGTCGACTTGAACGAAGACCGACTTAGTCGATCAGCCGACTAAGTCGAGGGACCGACTTAGTCGATCAGCCGACTAAGTCGGTCGGCTGAGTAAACACAGTGATTAGAGTCTGTTAACTAATAGTCATGTCGGTTCGGTGAACAGACAGGTAGTTATGATTGTAACTGTTTGTAACCTGTATATATTAGGCTGTTGAGCCTCACAAGAACTCAGTTCAGTTCTTGGCTTTGTACGATTTATTGAGAATAATATAATCTGTTCATCCTATCTGTTCTTCTCTCTTGTATCTGTGTATATTTCTGTATATTTTTGTATGTATTATTGGTAACCTTATGTGATCTGTGAGATTACAACAGGACGCATATGAATTAATTGATTTTGATGGGAATAAGCTGCCTAAGCCTAAAAATGGGCTCTACCTGAAAAAGTACTATGCTTAGGCTTAGTACTTTTTCTTGTATTTTATTGTATGTATTTTTATGTACACTAGTTCCTCGATTTGTGTTTTTTATACCATCTACTGGTTGTTTCACATGTTTTCTAAAAGGTTCATAGGTTTCGCTGATGGCGCCAGTCGCCACACTTGTAATCTAGCTTCAGCTGCATGGGTCATTTATTCACCCTTAGGACAGTTAGTTGCCTCAGGAGGCGATTGCTTAGGTCCTACTTCTAATAATGTCGTTGAGTATAGGGCTGTCATTGAGCTTCTATGGGATGCTTTGTCATGTGGTATCACTCAGTTGGAAGTCCAACTGGACTCTCAACTGGTGGTTTCCCAGCTCAATCGGGCTTACCAAGTGCGGAACCCTATTCTATTATGTCAGTTTATGCAAGTTAGGTTATTGGAAAGAAATTTTGAGTTCATTACATTCAATCATATTCCAAGGAATCAAAATTCATTAACTGATGCATACACTTATTACATCTTGGATTGGCATTTAACACATTTTTCATAAAAATATACAGCAAACACATAAAAAACATTTGTAAATAAACCGACAATATATATATGTGTGTGTGTGTGTGTGTGAATATCTGTCCATATAGATAGGTCAAGTCTCTGATCCTCAGATCTAGTCATAACTGTATAATATACAAAAAATATACAAAATATGGATCAAAGTCCATCAAATGCCCCTAGATCTAAGCGGGACCACCCTGGTCCCCTCGGTCTCCCTGCACTCTAGCTTCTTCAGCCTCCTCGGCTTCAGCAGCCTCAACAGCATCTATGTATACCAATACTGCTCTGGCTACCCGCCTCAAAAGGTGTATCCAGACAGGTGGTACACCAACCACGAACTCCTGCATGATGGCTGGGATGTGCTCAATCCGTAAGGTGGGTACTCTCTTGGTAAGCCTGGCCAGCTTCCCCTCAAGAACCCTAATCGGCCCCTCGTCTTCTCCCAAGACAGGACGCACATACATGAGTGGATGCCCTTTAGGGCAGACTGGTCCAATATCTGCATTTTGACATTTTAAAAAAGATTAGAACTCTTATACATATGTATATATCTCTATATTTTAAAATTCATAAAAAATTTAAAATTTGAAAATAAAAAATTACCTAACTCTCCCCATGCTCCTCCTGGAGGGAGGACGAGATCCAGATCACCACGGAAGTCCATTCCAGCATATGGAAACTGCTCCAGTGCTGGCAACTGTCGCTCCCACCAAAAGTAGAAGTTGTCATCATAGACACTCTGCACTGAGCCACCACCTCTCTGGCGGAGGAAGATATCCCCATCTACTCAGCCTAGGCTGACGAGGATAACAAACTGAAAAGGGTACTACGGGGCTCAATCCCGACACTCTCTCAAAGAAGAAGGCTACTAGTATGCTAGATTATCCAAAATTCTTCCTCCTGCCTCTCTTCCAGTCAGAGAGTTGTTTTCTCATAATCAATATCACTCCCGAGCACCAGTCATATAAGGCCCCCTGCATACAATCCACTGCTAGTCTCATCTAGTTCTATGTTGCAAGGTGAAGAGAAGATTACCCTATAAGCCTCACTATAGTACTTGTCTATACCTATAGAGGAAGGTCACGTATGTGCATAATAGGGATGCAACTACCCCTCTTTTGTGTGCCTGGTGCGCAGTATATCTCAATATAGTTCTGGACACTTAGAGGGTCACTGCCTCTACCGGTGCCTTCCAAGTTTACCGGAGCTCCCCGTCGTGATAGACCAGCAATGAAATAGACATCCTCTGAAGTAATCTCCAAGGACTCACCTTGAAGGTTAAACATGCCCAAGTCATGATCCCAATAATTTATCAGGAACTCTAAGAGGCGGACATTGGCCCGCATAGATGAGGTACAGAAAAAAAAAATTAACAACCCACTTGAACGTAAAACATTCACGGTGGGGGCATCTTGGAGTACTTCTTGGTCCATATCTTCATGTTCGCGCTCCCTCCACTCAAGCACCATGTTTCAACCTAGTAAAAACAAGCAATTGCAAACCTTTAGTTTCATATAAAATTTCGAAATTTTGACCCTATATGCTTCTTTTCCACCTCACGCAGCGTACATGACTGTCTATTAAGGCATGTCGTGTATTGTACGTCACTGTCCTTCGGGCAACCCGCGTACAGAACGCATATATGGGACTTTCAATATAGCAAACCCATGTACACAACGTTGCTTTGTTGAGGACGCTTAAAAACATGAAATTAGGGCTTACTTTTGATAATTGCTTGGATAAAATTGAAGAGCATGGAATGTAGTATTACTTGACACTTGCGGATTTGGAAATGGTCCACCAGATTGTCCACACCAAGCAATTGAAGCTAGAGGTGAAAACTTGTCTTTTATGGTTAAAAATCCAAATGGTGAGTTTTTATTTATGTTTTGAACTATTTATAGAAAATTTATTTTTCAAGTGGGTTTTTCCCCTATAGTTCATAATTTATAAAACTAATACCATATCTTTTTGCCTTGTAACAGTTTTATCATCGTTTTAAGGTGTTTTTTGCTCATATAGGATGGTTTTTGTCGTTTCACATGCATTTTGCATTTATACCTACTTCATCTTAAACCTAGCAATTAACATTCTGAGCACGGACTATGGTATTTTTAACCATTAGTGCCTTGTCTTTACCATTGTTCTTTCGTGGATAGGTCTTTCCTCTCATGAGTATCCCCATTTAGAACCTATTTTGTCTTTCGATACTCATGCTGCAGCTGTCTTAGGTACAGGGAAATATTTTTAGCTATTTTTCACGCCAAATTGAGCCTCATTTTGGTCTCTTTTTACAAGCTATCCCTTTATAGGACTCCCTGCCCTTATGAAGTTTCTTTAGGCCCAGGTCTGACTCCTTAAAATAGACTTGACTGCCAAGTTAACTTGTCCGTTCAAGCTCGTCAAGAATACGTGAATGGGCATCCACATTGGTGGTAGGTTATCTCTTTCTCGGACCATGTGGAATAATATGAGAAAGGATCACTCTCTTTTCTTCAGAATTGAGAAGAGTATTCTTAGGTACAGGTTTATCACTTTTCCGAACTTGAGGGACTAAATTTACGGAAAAGGAACTCCCAGTATGAGCTTAGTTTTCTCTTTTTCGTGCTTTGGACCTAAACATGAAAAAGATTCTGAGTATACTTTATGTCTTTGTCATGCTCGTTAAACACTAAGAACAAAGCATAAAGTTTATTGTTGTAAGCCCCATTTCTCATACTCAAATTGATCTTTCCGAGTGATCTTGCTTTCCTTCGCACTCGTAAAACTCAAGCTATATGCTGCTCTTGAAGGAGCATTGGGTAGGTGGTAATTTAACCTTTTTCGGACCTCCCTGACTAAGTACGAAAAAGGTTCACCTTTTCTTCTACGGAAGTTAAAAGAGTTCTTCTGTGGTATATTTTATACTTTTCCGGCCTCTGGAGACTAAATTGAACGAAAAAGGACCCCCCTGGAGTCTTCTTCGGAGTTTTCAGACTCTATAAACGTGAAAACACCAACTGGGCATGTACTAGTTCGGGCTCATAAAATCCACGAATCAATGACACTATCAAGCATTATTCCCTCTTCTCTTCAAGCTTGTCAAAAAATGAAGAGAGACTCGAGTTGACTTTCTTGGACTCGTTAAAATTCAATAGGGAAGGTAAGGAAGAAGTTTTCTTTTGGTTTTCAGTTAGTGTCAGCATGTCATCCTTGAACATAGCACTCTCTATTTTTTCTGATACTCATGTCTCAGTGTTCACTTTCAGTTCAGTTATTACTTCAAGTTTCTTACTCCTCCTCTTGTCAGTTCTACATGGGGAATCTGATCATGTCTCCTACATGACAGATAAGTCTAGTTGTTCTATCTGTAAAGTTAAAAGCCACCTTGGGTCATCTCTGTGTTGTGCTCACTGTTCAAGGACTTAACCCAGTATCTGATCTATATCCTAATCCCATCATTGTCGTATCTGTTATCACTTGTGTCTCCCTTCCTTTACCCAGTTCCTAGTCACTCTTGTGATCTGTTGGAGAATCTATTGCCTTCCTTATCACAGTATGGTTTTGCATCAACACTTCCTGACAACGAAGACCTAGAGTTTTGACGATCGTACCTCATGATTCACATTCATTATTAGTGAATTCCTTTGCTTTAGTTGTCGATTATCACCTATTGATCGGCAATCTGTTGAATCCGCTCCATGTTCGACTTCAACTTACATCTATTCACATGGCTTGGATTGTACTGGTTTTTTGGGATTTGTTTATGAAGACCTTAGTTTCCTATCTATGGACTAAGTTGTGCAAGATTATGTTGTACCTATTTACACAGCTTCTAGATCTTTGAAGACTCATCATTATTGTATATTGTGGCTTCGATCCACCTTTGTAATATACGTGGTCTTG
The DNA here is from genome assembly GCA_001517045.1 of Pseudotsuga menziesii. Taxonomy (NCBI): domain Eukaryota; kingdom Viridiplantae; phylum Streptophyta; class Pinopsida; order Pinales; family Pinaceae; genus Pseudotsuga; species Pseudotsuga menziesii. Next base: position 10,414 of record LPNX010893881.1, read on the forward strand.
TACTCGTACTATATGATGTACTCAAATATTGTAAAGGAGCTAGTGTTCCAGTATATTGAACATAACATCCTCAGATATGACTTTGTATATGACATTATTATGTATTTGTTTCAGGTACTACCTCTGCTCCATTGAAATTCTGAGTTCTCCAATAGATAATGATTATAATGTATTTTGGCCATCGCTTCCCTCTGACCTCACACATTAGGGGGCATCTGTTATCAACCCAAATGGCACTTCTTCGTCTGAGTGCCAACAATTCATTATGTTGGTACACAAAAGGACATTTCAAGATTGAAGTTTGCCTAAACACTATAGATGGGCATGACATGAGATGCATTTACCCTTCAACCAGCTTGCCATTTTATTTTTCTATGTGTTGATTGTCGTACGCGACTATGTCCATTGAAACTCGCATACATACGCGACTATTCTCGTTGACAACTCGCGTACTGTACATGACTATTCCCATTACAACCCGCGTATAGATCGATACGCGGATTTCCCTTAGAGCAACTCGCGTGTCATACGCAGGTTGCCAGTATCAATAGTCGTGTACACATTGATTCGACATTAAAAAATATAAATCATGATTAATGGAGATTAGTTGAGCCCTAATCATTAACCATCTCAACTGTCTCAACCTCGTCAACCTTCGAAACTGCTCTATTTCCCAAAGTATAAATAGAGGTCTTGGGGAGGGCATTAATCAATCAATCTTGGAGAGCAAAGTTATGCTGGTGTTATTCTTCAGAAGTCTTTGGAGCAGCAGAACTCAGAGTCCTTTGGTTGCAGAGGAGTCCTTGTCTTAGACGTTGGGTTGTACACTTATCTCATTCACTGATTGTTAATAAAGAGAATTCTTCTTCCAACTTTGTGTTGAGTCTCTTTCATGTATCATGGTTGATGAATATATTTGATTAAGCACTATATATGTTGTTTATCTAACCTGTCATATATACATGTATCAGATTGTATTTGGAGAATTTGCTCTTTGCAGGTGAAGGAGGTGCATCCTTGAAAGCTTTGGAGAGAAGCAGAGCGGGAGAAGACAAAGCGTAATGTCCCGGTTTTGACCCTGTTTGCATTAAAAGATATATGATGTGTATATTGTAATTAATCGTGGTGTGGAGCTAAAGGCAAAAGCCCCACCATCGATTTGGTTGTGTATGTTTCGGCAATAGGGATCGTTGTCGATGGTATATCGTGTTATCCGACACATTATAGTTTTGGGCATCATGTAAATATGCACATCAATTAAAATAAACCTACAACCAGCTACAATGGTCCAACATTAAATGAAAAGGGCATGGTTCCTAAAGTTAAGGGGGGGTTGTCCAACCCGTGGGGGTCATTGGGAGTTTGCCATGTGTTAGCCACCCATTTAAACTTTTGTTTTCTATTAGTTGGGAGCAATTATTGTTGAGTAGTGGTGGGTGTGGCAGGACTATCAGTCCTTTCCCATGTGCCCACTCCACCAGCAGACTCTTCCTCTTCATGTCGTTGGGGGCAGAGAAGCGACATTCCATTCTTCCCACTCACCCCACTTTCCCACTCTTGCACTCATGGTTCTGGTCCTGCTCATTATCACGCAGGGAGGTTTCCTTCCTCATGCGCACCGTTTTGGAGATTCTCCATCGTTTTTCCCATCCTCACGTAGAGAGTCATCCTCTCACATTCTCACGCACAAGAATTCTGCGTTGTTTTTCCTCATGCCGGGAGCTGGAGAAATCGTTGCTGTCACTCAAGATTTTTCGGGTGCAGGAGCCATTCACACTCGGGGCTGTATGCCTGGGTGTTCCATACCGGTTTCGGTGGTAGGTGTATGTCTCCTTACCGATTGTAGCTGTGTATGTTGTCGATTGGGGTCTACGTTTATGTTTTCCCCTGTCCATGCTGGGAGTTTGGCTTCTTTCCCATTTACGAACTGTGTAATGTTACCATTGTTTCATTGTGAGATTGGGGCTATTGTCTTCCCCTGGTTTTTGGGTTGTTGTGTATGCAAGTACCTTTTTTGGTTGCTTCCGAGTTGTTTTGGCCACGCTAGGGCCAAGAACAACTCTGAGTCTTCTTGTTGACTTGAGCTGTGTTCACCTTTTCGTTTGGGGTTGTCACCCTGTTGTCTTTATCTTCTTCACAGAGCTGTGAACTGCTTGTTTTACTGCGGGTATGCAGTGGTTGGTCTTCGGACTGTTTAGAGTAGGATTAGAGGATGGGTATGCTTGAGAAACCTGGTGTTTAGGAGCGACTCAGACAGAGTTCGACTGCTGGCTTTCTTCTCCACAACCCTTGAAGAGTATTGGGAAGGGAAGTCAGGGCCTGAGGGACTGGGAAGCAGAGAAAGGACCGATCCCTGGTGTTGGGTGTGTGGATGTCTTAGAAGCCAGGTTAGCTCTAGTGTAGGCATCCTTAGCTCTCCATTAAGACCACCGGCTTAGCATTTAGCCTTTCCTAGCTCCTTGACGACCTGATAAACCCTACTGTGTGGGCTTGGCTGATTTGTGTACCTTGGCTATGTGTAAGCCTGCTTGACCCTTATTCCTTGAGGAATCATGCCCAGCTCGGGGGTGGCAGTGTTGCTGAGAGATTGATGAGCACGCTGGCATATGGTTGGGTGGAATGTTGCAGCGACGTAGCTGGTTGCGGGACAAGATATTTATAAGATAAGCATTCTTGTCCATTTTGCTTCTACATTTACATTTACTGTCTAATGTCTAATGAATCATATTGATGAACATGTTGATGCTGGAATGTATATGTTTACTTTCGCTGTATGTTGAGTAACTATGCATCCTTGTATGTTTTACGCATCTTAGTATGCTCTATGTCTAAGCATTTTATATCAGCATTATATGTATGTTCATCTTCATGGGGCTATTTGCCCGAAAGTTTTTGTTTGTTTGGTAGCGTCCTCTTCGTCGGTCGGAGGGTCGGGGACGTTACACAAAGCTTGGATCAACCGTTGGTAATCGGGTGAGTCCAACATTTCTTCCTACTTCCTTTCTGTATTTTAAAGCTAATTGTCTACAAGTTTTAGAAGCAAGTTGGTAACCCTAGACCCTAGATTACAAGGGTGTTTATTCCTGAACAACAATCATGGATTAAATTTCCTTGAGACACACCCTACTCTAAAGCCCCCCCTTATTAGTATGTTGGTTTCATTATATATTTGTCTTTTTATCGACTCTTTTTTGTTTTTCTAAAGACAAGGAGACCCATTACACTTGATTGTGAAGTACTCCCATTCATTCTTCTATTCACTCTCCCCCTACTTTTAGCTCTCTGTTTCTAGGTACTAGCTTATATTTAGGGTTTTTTTATTGCCTTATCTTCCTTGTAGTTTTTAGACATAGAATTGAATGCTCTACTCTCTAAATATCCAAGAACAGATGATGTAAGGTTTCCATCCTCTTTGGGTGATCTCAATGATCATGTTAAGTATGTTTTTACTGGAAGATGGGTTGAATTGTCTCTCCCAAGGTTCTTGTAAAGGGAGAATCCAAGGTTTTATCCTTCATCCTTTTTGGCCTTTGATCGATTAAATTCCACATTTTCCTTTGAGATTTTACAATTCATAGGGAAAGGAGAGGAGGGTTTAGCATATGGAATCATACCTTATGGTTAAGCTTCCAAGACTTTGTCTAGTGCCTCCCAAAACAAATCCTAACTTTACACTACTTCATTGTCTCCTCCTCTATGTAAGATTGTGCATGGATCTTTGCCTTCCTTTGCCAAGGCTTATTTATGTTCTATGTTCTTAAACGACGAATAATCTAAAACCCTTATGGCTTTTTTAACCACATTCATGGATATCTTCTTTCCATCCTCTCCATTGCTTGGAGAGGATAGATTAGATCCCATTTCTACCTCTTCCTTCTTAATCTTTCTCCACACGCATTTCTTTTCAAGTTAAGAGTAGAGCCTTCCCAAATGGCCATGCATGTGGCATCTCAAAGACTAGAATGAGATTGTCCAATCAAGGAAAATGTTACAACTGCATTCGATTGTAATTAGCTAGCCTGTATCCAGGTTAAGAAGGAAGATGTTTCATCTTCAGAATAATAATGTATAAATATAATAATTGAATGGATGGTTGATTACAATGGATATGGCCGTCTTAAATATGGCCTAGCCTTCAAGTATCAAAGATACACTTTTCTTCATAAACCATATTTAATATTATTAATTATTATTACTAATGGTTACTTATTTATTTACTATTTTATTGTTGTAACACTGCCTTCCCCTTAGAAAAGCTTTGTCCTCAAAGCTTAGATTATTGTTGTCGTCTTTTCCTTCTTGTATTGTGCCGAAGCTACATCATTACTTCCTTTATGTCTTTTGTTTTAGAACTTGTTTTAGGTATGTCATTGGTATTTGCGCGATAGTTTGTAAATTTCCCTTCACTTGTAACTTTTGTGATTGACCATATCAAGCTTTGTTTTAGAAATCACTTGTCCTATGATACTTAGGATGTCATCACGTAATGTTTCCCTTTTATTACCCTTACGAGCTATCTCGAGGAGTGATGTCTCTTGATGCTTCTCACACTCGAAGTCACCAGATAATGTTACATTTAGGTTTCTCTAGGGTGGTAAAACAACTAAGGTAGAAGATGAATCTATGATATTTGATTTCTTTGACTTGGATTCCTTTGCATACTATAGGATCTGTCTTTTGTCATTGTATGGATCATCCTTATTGTCAATGACACTAACTTGAATCTTATTATGATCTTGGTCGAGTTCATTCTTATTTTTCTCAAGTATATTATTGGGTTTTTGGCTATCCCTTGTTGATGTATTTGTAACTTCGGAATGTATTCACTTGTATATCTTATGTATTGTACCCCGATGTTTATACCGAGATGTATCTGTAATGTAATTGAGTCATGTCATGCCCTGATGTTCCTATCGAGAGATTCAATAATTTAACAAGTCATGTAAAGTCATTGAGGTTAACCCTCCATTGTAAGTCAGGGCAATAGTCCCCATAATTGAGTTAAGGTTAACCCTCCTTGTTGATCAGAGGGCAAAGTCCCCACAGTTGTAGGGCACTAGGGTTATTAGAATCTCCTAGAGATGTCGGCCCTGGTAGTAATTGTTAAGTGAGGTCGACATGTTGGAGTGGAAATAAAGTGAATAGAAGAATATAAATAGAAGTGAGGCTCTCCTCATTTCTACACAAACACTCACTCACTAGGGCGCATGAGTGAGAGAGGAGAAGCTCTCTCAAGTGTGAGAGAGAGAACAACTGTTAGAGATCATCTTTTCCGTCTTTGGGTTTTACTGCTGCCATTGGTGCTCATTCTATCTCTGAGGAAGTTGCGGGGTTTTCTCCTTTATGGTTTTCTCGAGGAAAATTCTTTGTGTCTCTTGTCTCTTGTGATTTTTGTTGTGTATGTTATTCTCTCAGATAAGATCCTAGATCATATTGCTTAAATGATAAAAATCTAACATGGTATTAGAGCTAACCTGAGAAGAAGACATTGTGCAGCTGTGGAAGCTAGGGCTTCTTACTTTTTGGGTCTCTCTCCATAATCCATCTGCAAAAGAAGGCTAGGCTGAACCTCCATTGAAGGGCGCATCTTTCTGTCGAAGTAGAATTTGATTCCGGGCATTTTCAGTTTTTGCTGCGGGAAATTAGGGCTTTTTACAGAAGAGGAATTTTTGAGTGAGCCCGGCATAGGAATGCTCTCCTCATCAAAATCGAAGTTTAGAGAGCTGGGTCAAGATTTTTGGTTTGGTGAAACTCCAGGAAATTCAAACCCTAGTTTGACCCTGGGCATGAAAAACCCTAAAATACTGAAACTGGTAGTTTTGGTACATTCGCTATATCTTGAGAATGGAGACACCTAGTCAGTTAACAGGAAATTGATTCAGTCTGGGACTGAAGCTTAGCTTAGTGCTGAGAAGCCATTCTCTGGGACAATGGAGGCACCTGGTCAATTAACAGGAAATTGATTCAGTATGGGACTGAAGCTTAGCTTAGTGCTGAGAAGCCATTCTTTAGGAGAATGGAGGCACCTGGTCAGTTACTAGGAAATTGATTCAGTCTGGGACTGAAGCTCAGCTTAATGTCGAGAATCCATTCTTTGGGAGAATAGAGGCACTTGGTTAGTTAACAGGAAATTTATTCAGTTTGGGATTGAAGCTTAGCTTAGTGCTGAGAAGCCATTCTCTGGGAGAATGGAGGCACCTGGTCGATTACCAGGAAATTTGATTCAGTTTAGGACTAAAGCTCAACTTAGTGCTGAGAAGCCATTCTCTTGGAGAATGGAGGCACCTGATCAGTTATCAGGAAATTGATTTAGTTTGGGACTGAAGCTCAGCTTAATGCTGAGAGGCCATTCTCTGGGAGAATGGAGGCACCTGGTCAGTTACCAAGAATTTGTTTCAGTCTGGGACTAACAGTCAGCCTAGAGTTGAGAGCCATTCTTTGAGAATGAAAGATGTAAGTGTTTTTCCTTTCTCTGGATAGTAGATGGTGTGTCCTGCTATGCCAGTAGATGTAAGTGCTGAGCCTTTCCTCGGATAATATATGGTGTGTCCTATCATGCTAGTGGACGTGAGTGCTGGGCCTTTCTGACATGGTGGTGGATGTGTTCCTCCCATGGCTAGATGTGAGTGCTGGGCATGCCTTTCTGACATGATGGTGGATGTGTTCCTCTCATGGTCAGATGTAAGTGTTGGATGAGCCTTTTTGACTGGGTCAGATATAAGTGCCGAAGAAGATGAAGACCTACCTGGAGGCTAGGCCTACAACCAACATGAAAAAGGGTTGGCTCTGTAGAACTTCCTATGACGAGAAGAATTGAGAGATAGCACCAGTTGATTGAGATGGCAGAAGTAGTGATGATGATGATGATCTAGTGATGATCCAGTTTTGATGATGATCCAGACTCGATGATGATCCAGTGATGATCCAGACTTGATGACGATGACTTGACGATGAAGATGACTTGCAGATGAAGATGACTTGATGGTGATACAGATGATACAGAGAATAAGACTTGTGCTGATAAATTGTGTCAAGAGAATACCTTCCTAGTTAAGAGGGAGTGTTGATGTATTTATAACTTCAGAATGTATTCACTTGTATATCTTATGTATTGTACCCCGATGTTTATACCGGGATGTACTTGTAATGTAATTGAGTCATGTCATGCCTTGATGTTCCTATCAGGAGATTCAATAATGTAACAAGTCATGTAAAGTCATTGAGGTTAACCCTCCATTGTAAGTCGAGGCAATAGTCCCCACAATTTAGTTAAGGTTAACCCTCCTTGTTAATTGGAGGGCAAAGTCCCTACAATTGTGGGGTACTAGGGTTATTAGACTCTCCTAGAGATGTCGGCCTTGGTAAGTAATTGTTAAGTGAGGCTGACATGTTGGAGTGGAAATAAAGTGAACAGAAGAATATAAATAGAAGTGAGGCTCTCCTCATTTCTACACACATACTCACTCACTGGGGCGCATGAGTGAGAGAGGAGAAGCTCTCTCAAGTGTGAGAGAGAGAACAACTATTGGAGATTATCTTTTCTGTCTTTGGGTTTTACTGCTGCCATTGGTGCTCATTCTATCTTTGAGGAAGTTGCAGGGTTTTCTCCTTTATGGTTTCCCCGAGGAAAATTCTTTGTGTCTCTTGTCTCTTGTGATTTTTGTTATGCATGTTATTCTCTCAGATAAGATACTAGATCATATTGCTTAAATGATAAAAATCTAACATCCCTAAGATATTATGTCTCATTGTTTTGTTTATTGTCTTGATTGACTTTGTTGCTCTTATTTTTGTTGCCATACTGGTCCAACATATATGAGCTCCTGATATGGTTTGTACTAGACCTTAGTTTTTGTAACACTTCCATTAATGTATTATGGTTACGCGTCATGGTGCTCAAGTTTTGGGTTATGGTGTTTGTGTCTTGTGTCATGGTACTCATTTCGTCATCAAAGTCTTTTTTGTTTCTTGTTCATGACGTCCAATTTTTCATCTAGCCTTCTTTCTAATACCATAACAACTTCGTCTTTGATTTCTTTCTTAAGCACTACATTGTTATTTTCATTTCTTCCTTCCAACTTTTTTGGTTGGCAACTAGGGCCTTGATGTCCTTCGTTAATTTTTCAATTTGGTCCTTGTATGTGGAGGTGTGTATTTGGATGCTATTTGCCTTATGGAGAGTTAAGGGCACTTAAAGTTTTTGAGATAGTTGATTTATTAATAATAATAATAATTCTTAAACTAAGATAATAATAATTATTTGAAAATAATAATATTATTATATATGCTATTTATAAAGATAAAAAATATATTATAAATAATAATGAAATTATTTATATATTTTATTATTATTTTTTTTTGGAATTTTTTTTTGTAGGGCTTAACGTGCAATAGGAAATGGAGAGCCAAGGGAGGATGGCAACAAGCAAGGTGCAGTGTGGAGGGAAGGGAACACATAGGAGGAGAGGTGGATAAAAGCGTGGGCAGAGGGATGTGAGGAGGGCTTGCGAATTGCAGCATGGAGGAGAGTGGTGAGCGTAAGCAGCGGGGAATGCGCAGGGATTTGGAAGCGTGGTGTTTGGTGAGGGAAGCAGAGAATGAGCAACAGTGGCATGGAAAATTACAGGAGGTGTGAGGGCTGAATGGAGGAAAGTAGCACAAGAGGCGCGTGGGCTGGAGGGAAGGCGAGGAGTACGATGCAGTGGGGGGGATAGTGAGGGCGGCACAGACGATGCCGCATAGGGCATGAGGATGAGGACTGACATAATCCGTGGGTGGTGATAAGATGCAATTGGAGGGAGCGCATAGGAGTGCATAGGGTGGCTGGAGCGAGGGTGTGGGAGAGGAGTGCGCAGGAGATCTATCACGGGGGTGGGAGTAGCAAAGAGCGCGGGAGGAAGGGTTGGAGAATGAGAAGATGGTAGGCATAGGCGATGAGAGTAGCTTGCAGGTGCATAGGGTGTGGAGTGAAGCACTGATGGTGAGTGAGAGGTGGAAGTAGGCGTAGAGCGTAGTGGGGAGCAACGGAGGGCGATGAAGGGCAGAAGGGAGTGCAACGAAGAGTGCGGTGATGAGAATAGCGTTCAAGTACGAGGGAGATAGAGTGGTGGAGTGAACACAGAAGCAAATGGATGTTACAGGGGAGTGGAGAGGAGATGGAGCAACGGGGAGAATTAGGAGTGTATGAGCCGAATCCGAGCTCAGTGCAGGAGGAGTGAATCTGCTCTGATACCAAATGTTACAACCGTATCGAGTTGTAATTAGCTAGCCCATATTCGGGTTAAGGAGGAAGATGTTCCATCTTCAGAATAATAATGTATAAATATAATAATTGAATGGATGATTGATTACAATGGATATGATCACCTTAAATATGGCTTGGCCATCAAATATTGAAGAGACACTTCTCTTCATAAACTATATTCAATACTATTAATTACTATTAATAATGGTTACTTATTTATTTACTATTTTATTGCTGTAACATAAAATTTAAAGGATCTATAATTTTCTCGGAGAATAGAAACCTTGAAAAATCTTACTAATTCTTAATTTTGCAACCACAAAATGTTTGGTGATTTAAAAAAAATCAAATTTCTAAGGACTTTGTATAGTTTTTGGGCAATTTTGGTGATTTTTAGAGTAAAAAAATATCCCATGGAATTTGGGCGAATCAACTAAAAAAGAGGTAAACTAGCGAATCTCTTTTTGGAAAAAAATGTCGAAAAATAACCCATGGGCTAAATTTTGCGCCTAAAATTTTTCTTGTTTCCAATAGCCCAAAAGTTGGCCATATTTTTGGTTCCCTACTTCAATTTTTGCTACCTTTGGGAGCGCTTTCCTCATATCAATTTCCACCAACAACGTCACTACAATGTTGGATATCTTAGTTAGGTTATTCTCTTATAGATGAATAACCTACAATTATTATTTCCAATCTCCTCCAAAATTAATTTATTCCATTATGAAAGGGGTAAGCCTGGTAATTTTATCCACATTGGTTGAGAGATGCTTTTTCGAGCCTAAGGTCAAAATCTAGAGTCCATTTTCTAAATGCCATGAATGTTGAACCCTAAGCCACTTACCCTAAAAAATCCTCGTTGCATATTCCTTTGTTTGAAATTCAAATGTGAGCCATCCCGTGTTAGAACATGACACATTGAAATATATCCCATAATTATACATCATACCCTTTCAATCCATCTATACAAATATTTTTCATAAATTTCTATGCCAAATAAGTTTTTAGTTAGCCTTTTTTACTCAGAGACAATACCTCCCCAAGCATCACGTCTTCAACCAACATAAGCTTTGCCTTATCCCTTTTCACCCTCACACATTTCTTATTCTTTCAACTGAATTGAATCTCTAATTTCCCTTGACTCTTCCTTTGAAATTTTCTCTAGGAATCCTCTAAAAATATTTAAGAGGCCCAAGTTACGAAACCCTAAACCCCCACTAGGTTTGGTCCTAACAACTTTATCCTTGACCTCTCCATCATCCCATTTCTCCAAATTTGGAAGGATTGGGTTTTGTCGCAACATACGAGCTCTTATTTGGTACTCCAATTCATTTCCCCATGTGTTTGAATGATGATTTGAGCTCTCACTACCTCTACATGTGTCAATGTATCCTCCACATTACACCATAACCCCCTTTCGATTAAGCCTTTAATTGTTTTTGGTCTCTCCCCTTTGATACCTTTACTTGTGCTAATGGGAAGCTGCCCCTATACACTAAGGCCATCTGCTACCTTAAAACACGATGCAAATCCTTTTTTAAACTCACTCATCACTAATAAATTTTTGTTTTCCATATCAAACAAATAAGTAATAAAAAAAACCCTTTCTAACGGAAAAACATGTGACTTTTTTTCAAAAAACTAAAATTACCTCCTTTGTTATACAACCCAACCCCAATTTTGAAAACCTAACTTCTTAACACTAACCAAATAGTTCATCCCTTATTTTGAAAACATGCTTCAATAAATCTTCCTCTCCCACTCAACCAACCCATCCACTATAATTATACGAATTGATAATGATCTATATCTCTATATCCTCCCGATGAAAACATGAAATTTATTTTATTATTATGTATAAATTATAACACCGCAAATTAATATTTATTTTTAAATTTAATTATAAAAAAATATTAATTATATTTTTAAAATTTATTTGTAAGCATGAATCTAAAAAATTGCGCTTCTAATCGATCCTAAACTCAATCCTGAAAACAATACTGTTAACTCTCTCACTTCTCTTGAGAAATACAAGCTGCTTACTTCAATTATTCAAGCTTAAACCCAGCATCACATTAAACCCAGCATTACGTCAGAGCTAACAGACTGCAAATGCAAGCCGATAAACCAGCAATGGCGGAAGAGAACTCAGCCGAGCTTCCTGCAATGGACGCTGAGCCAAACCCCAAGCCTAGCTCTCCAGATAATCAGACTGAAGAGCCTCAAAACCTGAAGCGAAAACGCAGCGACGAGCCGGCCCCGGACCCCTTTTGGAAAACCAGTCTCTGCTCATATTTCAGACGCCGATCACAGGATTGCAAGCACGGCGATAACTGCAGGTATGCCCACACCGAACAGGAGTTAAGGGCCCGGCCGGATAATTCATGGGACCCTACTTCCGAAAGGGCGAAGAAGCTACTCCGGCAGCCAGAAAAAGTACCAGAAGAAGAGATTGAGCTTTGCCCTTCCGAAAACTCTGATGGATCGCCTGAAAAGGGGGAAAGTGGCTCTGACCTCTTCAATAAGTGTGTTGTCAATCTGCCGAAGCACTGGGAAGTGGTCAACTTCAAGAAGCTTCTTAGTGACCTGGTAAGAAGCATACATTGGTGGGTTAGGTTTAGTTTTTTCTTAAATTTTGGGCATATTTGACTTAATATTTTGGGTCAGGATCGCTGATATATATTTTTATTCTTTTGAGCTAGGGACACTTGCGTAATTTTCTAGCGTCTTTGACTTGAAAAGTTAGTTTTTTTGGTTCGTTCATTTGAATTTGGAACGTTTGTCTGTTCTGTAATTTGCTTGATTATTTTCCGAGTACGTTTGATTTTGTTTGAGAAATATGATCTTTTTATATTTTGTGTTTCTTGAAGTTGCCTTACACGAGGACCAGAATGGACTGGTATAAGAGGGGCTATGTTCTGCTTAGGCGTCCGATATGGGGTATCGATTATCCCAAATCCACTCAGGACTTGCACCTAGCCTCATTCATGCTGTGACACGTACCCTTTGTGTGGGCCATACCATAGTTAGAATGGAACCTTGGTTGATGGCTTAGTACTCTGTCAACTTCATCGTTTAATCAAGGCCCCTTTGGCAACATTTGTATTTTTTGTTGTCTATTTTGGGTCAGTTTGATGACATATAAAACATATGTTTGAACCTTATATATGTTGAATTTTGAATTTTTAGGGTTAGAGGAGTTTATTAACATAAGTAGTAAACTTTAATGCATGAACCTATAAAGTCAGATTCAAAATAGTACTGCTCTAATAAAATTTGAACCAGAGTCATCAAATGCCATGTACAGTAACAACGTGATAAAATAATAGTAGATATCAACAGTAAAGAATCATAACCAATATTTGAATTGACCTTATACTCAGATATCTCAGATTTGATCTTGTCAGTGAAGGGACAAGTCAACTAGGCAAACAATTTACGTACCTCGAGAGAGAGTTTAAGAGGTTTAAAGTAGAAGCATACTGACCCAAACTTCTCAGTCTATAAGTACAATTATACCTAGTACAGTCATGCTGACAAATGACACACAGTCATGCTGAGTAAGTATGCAGTCACATTGTACAGAGACACACAGTCATGCTAGTCGAAAACACATTGTCACGTTGGGAAAGAAACCCACAGTTCACACAAAAGAGAAACCTCATGGTCACGTTGGGGAAAACCCAGAGTCCACACTTGACAATCAAACTCACGGTCATGCTGGGGAAGTAACCCACAGTCCTCACAAAAGAGAAAACTCACGGTCACGCTGGGGAAAACCCACAGTCCACACTTGACAAGCAAACTCATGGTCACCCTGGGGAAGTAACCCAGTCCACACAAAAGAGAAACCTCACGGTCACGTTGCAAGAGAGGGAGAAAACAATCCACAGACCACTCTCAAGGTCATGTGGGGAAAACAATATACGGTCCACATTGAAGGCCACGCGGGGAAAACAATCCACAATCCACACTTAAGGTCATGCGGGGAAAGCAATCCACAGTTCGCACTCAAGAGAAACCTCACGGTCACGCTGCAAGAGAGGGAGAAAACACGTTGCTGGAAGTCGTTTGAAGCAGCAGCACACAACCACACAGGGCAGAGACACATATTCATGCCGCAGGAGATTGTGAATACAATCATGTTGTTGGAAGAATGAGGTACAACCGCGCTAGGGTAGAGACCACCTTCTCGCAGGAGAAGTCATGCTGAAGATCACGCTAGAATGAACAAGCCACGGGATAGCCCAGTCATGCGGAGACGCAGAGAAGAGGTCACGGTGGAGAATAATGGAAGGATCATGTAGATAAGTCATGTTGGAGGATCCCGCGGGTATAGTCACGGTGGGGGATCGTGGAATGATCACGTAGATACTGACAACCCAGTCTCGTGGGGCAGTGAAAGACCACGCAGAGCAGTCAGAGGTAAGACACACGGGAGGGAAGCCACGTAGGAGGTAAGTCATGAGATCTTAGTCATGCAAACACAAAGGTCTATCACGTGGAGGCAGAGGTAGCTCAGTCACTTGGATGCAGAGATAAGCCATGCGAGCTCAGTCACGCAGAAGCAGTAAAATCACGGGATAGTTCCAGTCACGGTCAGCAACAACAGTCGTGAAGGAGAGTCACACGGGACAAGGAGTTGTGACTAGCAACAGTCGTAGGATGAAAACATTCACTCGGAGATAGATAGGTAAGTAAGGTAACACTTAATGGGTAATGGAAAACGAAGGATAACCTTTTCCTTTTATAAGGTAGGGATTGACTTAGGATGAAATAAAGTGGTCCAAGGTAAAATAAAATAAAAGGTCCAGAGGTCTTACAATAAAACCATAAGATAAAATGAATAGTTGAAAGGTCTTTATTAATAAAACCATAAAGTAAACATTTAAAGATTTTATAATGAAGTCATAAAGTAAATGGTCAAACCAAAAGATAAAAAGAGCTTAGGTTAGTGTACCAAAGAAACCCATAAGGTAAGAGTCATCATAACAAAGGTACACACACAATAAGAGTGCTAGGACCAAGTAAGATAAAGGACCATGAGTCAACCAAGGGGTTCACATTAAAACAACACATACCCACAAGATAAGGTGAACCATAAAAGGTGGAACAACTCCTTTATAGGACCAACAAGATCAGTGATTTTTTTTCAACTCCTTTATAGGACCAACAAGATCAGTAATTTTTTTCTCTCTCTCAAGGTACATTGTTTTATATATTTTTGTCATCACTGTATAAGGGGAAGATCCAAACCGGATGGTATGATCCTTTGGTCCTCAATACTGCTCCTAAGGGTTAGGTGCTAGTGACATCATCAAGGGGTGGCCAGTCCCTTGAGAAACAACCTAGCAGTAATTGATTAGGAGAGAGGACATCACACATCATTATCTTGGTTAACTGACCAAGATCCTCCATTCTCTAAAGAATGGCTCTCAGCCCTAGGCTGAGTTTTAGTCCCAGACTGAATCAAATTCTTGGTAACTGACTAGGTGCCTCCATTCACCCAGAGAATGGCCCTCAGTACTAAGCTGAGCTTCAGTCCTAGACTGAATCAAATTCCTGGTAACTGACCAGGTGCCTCCATTTTCCCAGAGAATGGCCCTCAGTACTAAGCGGAGCTTTACTCCCAGATTGAAAGTTGATCAACCACCTGCAAGATCTACTTGGACATCATGTCCTTGGTCCCAGACCAGAATACCCTAGAGGCCAGTGTTATTGGAATCGGACCGAAATCGGCAAAACCGGCCGGTCTGACTGGTTTACAAGGTTGGCCAGTCCGGTCAGAAAAAAAAAAAAAACAGGATTTTTTTCCAGACCGGGTACAGAACCGGCTGAACCGGCCGGTCTGGACTGGGGACTCACGAAACTCAATTTAAAAAAAAAACCAGAAAATAAAACTTTGTTGATGTACTTTGGGGCCTCCTTGTTAATGTACTTTGGTTCAGAACCTCAGAGATGTATTGCACTAGGTGTTATTTTGGATATTTGCACCCATATTTGCTATATATATGAGAAACTTTGCATATTTCTGTATTAATGGTTTGGATTCATATGTATGCACATGAATATATATGTTTTTTACAAAATATGAATATTTTATGTATTTTTTAGTCAGCCGGTTTTTTACCGGTTCCGGTCCGGTTCACATTTTGGGCTTCACCGGTTCGATGACCGGTTCGGTTCCGATAACATTGCTAGAGGCACATAGGGGCCCTAGCCACATGCTAGGGGCTTTGCCATGGCATCAACCTGTGTGGTCCCAAACTAAGAACCCCAAGAGACTACTGGGGGCCCTAGGGTACCTTCTAGGGTCTTACTCTGCCCTAGTTAACTGACTAGGGTACCATCCTCCCTGAGAATGGGTCTCGTAGCTGCACTAACTTTAACACTCCCTCTCAGCAAGAGAGGCATTCTCAAGAACACTAAGCTTGTCTCGAAAGTGCTTAGACTTCGACAGAGGCTTAGTCATGTTGAATTATTGTAACTTTGAAGAATATTCTATATATATATTTTATTGATCCTCGATGTTTCTATCGGGAGAATCATTTGTATTTCTTTGTACCCCGATGTTCCTAATTGGGAGAATTAATAAGAGTCACGAGGAAGTCCCCTCCGTTGCAAGTCGTGTCATTAGTACCCTCCGAATAATGTTATTATATTAAGTTAATCTAGTTGTGGTTACTTGAGCCTACATAACTGAGTTAAGTTTACTCGAGCCTACATAACTAGGTTTAATGTCAAGTGAACGAAAGAATATAAATAGAGGTGAGGTGCTTCTCATTTGAACACACACACACTCACTTGTGTAGCGCATAAGAGAGAAAGTTGTAGTTGGGGAAGGAGGAGGATCAGTTTTGGGTTTTACCTTTTATCTTTTGGGGCATCTATATTGAGGAAACTTTTGCTGGGTTTTTCCCGTTGGGGTTTTCCCAGGATAAATCTTTGTGTTCTTTTTTGTGTGGTTGTGCTTGTTTATCTTTCAGTGATTTTTTGGCTTATGGTTATGCTGTTGTGATGCTAAATGTTTTAAGATCTGATATAACCATTAAAAGTTTAACATGGTATCAGAGCCACCCTGAAAGAAGTCATTGTGTAGCCGAAACAGTGCTACAACTACAACTATTGAAGATTAGGGTTTCATGCTTGAAAACCCTAAAATACTAAAACTGGTAGTTTTGGTAGATTCGCTATATCTCAAGATTGGAGAAGGCTCAGGAGCCGAAACTTTCACAGGTCGAAGATAAATTCCTGATGTACACTGTGTAAAAGTTTCAGCCTCAGATTTGCTATATTCTAGGTGATATGATTCCTCCAAGTTAGGCTTCCAACCTCTCTTAGGATTCAGCCTTAAACAGGTGACCTAGGAAGAATTGCTATATGTCGGGCTATGAAGGTCCAAATCAAATTTCGCAAGATGTTCCAGAAAGGGCATGGATTGTAATTTATGTGGTAAAAATTTCAGACCCCGAAGATGAAATAGTGACACGTGGCAGTCCGTACAAGTTCACTCTTCTGAACAGTCCTGAAATGAGTCACATTGGGAAAACGCGCATAAGTCCCAATTGGTAAAACCAATTCTTCTCTAACCTGCGGTGTTGGAAAGAGGACATGCGAGGCTACCTCAGTACAAAATTTTAGATACAGAGGAGCAGTAATTTCAGAGATATCACAGAAACAATATTAGGCATTCTACAGAAGAAACCGAAGAAAACTAGGGCATAAGATATTTTGCAATTCTGATCACAGTTTTGGGAAAATGAATATGCTGCTCAGCTCGCCTTCAGGAGGCACGTCTTTCTATCCAATCAGATCTGAAAGATTCCAAGTTTTGAAAATTAGGGTTTCTCTGCCAAACACTAGATCAGCCAGATCCGGAACCAGGACGAACACCTCAAACCGGTAAGATCTAATCTTTTGCCATTTACATTTGAGGTTCTCATTTCAAAATGACCTATCACCCCAGCTTGATGACAAGCTTGGTAAAGTTGAAAAACTTCTGAGCATGGAAGCATAGGATTTCACTAGTTCTTGAAGAAAATGAATTGGACACCTACATAAGCGGAGAGGTTGTAGTTCCAAAGGGAGATGAGGCTAAAGCCTTACACAAGAAGAAACTCGACTCATATTAAGAGAAGAGAAGATGGGAGCAACTAAAGATCAAGCGCTCACGATTCAAAGAAGATCCCTCAAGCAATGAGGAATATGAAGAACTCAATTTTTGAAGAACCTCTTATCCATCTTAGCATTTGGATAAGAAATGATGATGTCATGAATGAAGAAGATGATGAAACAGAAGGATCAAGAAGGTGTCTACCCACGAAACGAATAAAAGATGAGTATTCAATTGTCATTTCATGATATTGTTTTATATTCAGTTGATGTATTATGCATGATAGAATGTTTGCATTAATGACAGTATACTGCTAATATGCATGTGATGGGTAAGTAGCTCATGGTGCTATACAACTCTCCATTGCTACTTATTTAGAATGAAACCTCTTTGCTGACATATTGGATTAGTGCACAATCTCAATGATGTCATGGTAGAGATGGAAGGCATCTAAAAAGTTTCCATGAGATATGGATGGATGTTGTATTGGCTAAACAGTTGCATGATGCATAAGAATTTGTCGTTATGCATATGTTCTATGAAATGGTTCTAACCATGCAACTTGTGCATTTGAATTGTAGGAAAGCTCCCATACAACCGCCTACAAGAAAAAGGAGGATGAGACTTGTTCCAAAGAACAAGTGATGAAAATTCAAGATTCACTCCAATAAACATGAATGTGAAGCTCCCCGGGTCCGAGACACTGTGACGAAAGAAAGAGTTTCAGAAAAGGGTAGATCCACCTCAAAAGATGAAGACCACCTTGGGTACGAGAGATAACTCAAGATGAAGAAAAGTATGGCGAGACTTCCAAACCAAAGTAAGAGGCCTCAGACACACTCTAGTTGTGTAACACAGTTGGGTGACATCATCGATGCAAACTCTTCCAGCTATGGAAGAAGCTATGATTAAAGAGTAACAGTTGATCATGAGGAATGATGTCTACGATATGGTTCCGAGACCTGAAGGGAAGTCCGTAGTGTCTTCCATATGGATCTACAAGAACAAGTGTACAAAGCAAGGTTCATGGTTTCCCTCAGAAAGAATAGACTATGGCATGACATACTCTATTGACCAGACACACTTCTCCAGTGGAGGTATATATCGAGCAAAGAACCACCTGTACAGAATATGCTTTGTATGAGCTCAGAAGGCACCCATAGAAAAGCACATCCAGAAGCTTGACAGATCACCTAGAGTCATGAATATTTTAACCTTTGCTACAAGGTTGAAGGTGGAAACCTACAGAAGACAATAAGCTCACAGATGGGTGCATAAGGAACTTTTCGACAAAGTTCAAGATAAAGGGATCTTGGTAAACTGAGATAGATACGTAGTAGCAGAGAATGCTACCTGTCACTCCAGTATAGAATGAAGAGGGAAGATGATGCTCCGCTTTAGGGGGAGTGACTACAGAAGATCTCTGAGTTCGACATAGTGCGACATGATGGACAGCTTCTTGATGGATCGAGACTTTACCAAGAGTAAAGTGGGTTCCAACCTTCAAGGTTGAATGTGGAAGACTAGGATATGCCGATGACCTAATAGGATGATGGAAGAATACCAGAATTATGTTTGGGATATAGTAACCAAACCGAAAAGCAAGAGTGTGGTATCCTCCAAATGGATCTATAAGATGAAACATGCTAGGGCATAACCACAAAAGATTATCCCTTTCTTCAAAACCAGCGAAAGAGAACTTCCTTGAGCAGCTGTAAGATGATGAACAACTGTGTGTAACAAAATGAAATTGATTGGTCTTCTTTTATATCCTTTGAATCGCCTGTAAGTGGACCAAAACTCAAAAGAACAAAATAATATTATTTTATTATTTTATCTTTTTGACTTTTACCTTTAGTGGTACTAAAGGTCTTTTTGCACTTTCACTTTGACTCCTTAGTGGTCTAAGGGTCCTTATGTATTTTTGACTTTTACCTTTAGCCTTCTTTAAGTGACCTGTGGTCAAAACAAGTGGTCAAGGTGGTCCTTCATCCCCACTCAAAGTACATCATCATAAATAGAGAGAAATACTAATGCTTTTATCTCACACTCCATGTGACATCAAGATCGGGTACTAGGTGTCTTAACCAAGGGTAGGTAAGCCTTGGAGAACATCACATGGCCCACAAATTGAGGGTTAGAGTGTCTCACACGCCTAGACCCGGTCTAGGACTTATAGTGATGTTCTAGTAATAGACCGGGTGCCTCAGCCATAGGCTGCATAATTTGACGCAAGGTCAAATACTTGGTAACAGACCAAGCGCCTCCATTTTCCCGGAGAATGGCCTTCAGTCCTAGGCTGAGTTCCCCAGTACTAGACTGGTTCATCTTCCTGGTAACTGACCAGGTGCCTCCATTCAAAGAATGGCCGCTCAGCTCTAGGCCGAGTCCCCTAGTGCTGGACTGGTTCCAGATCGTGGTCCTTGATCAAATGTCTCCATTCAACAGAATGACCACTCAACTCTAGGATGAGTCCCCCAGTGCTGGATTGGTTCCACATCCTGGTCCTTGACCATATGTCTCCATTCAACATAATGGTCACTCAACTCAAGGTTGAGTTCCCCAGTGCTGGACTGGTTCCACATCTTGGTCCTTGACCAGATGTCTCCATTCAATAGAATGGCCACTCAACTCAAGGTTGAGGCCCCCAGTGCTGGACTGGTTCCACATCCTAGTCCTTGACCAAATGTCTCCATTCAACAGAATGACCGCTCAACTCAAGGTTGAGTCCCCCAGTGCTGGACTGGTTCCACATCCTGGTCCTTGACCAGATGTCCCCATTCTCCTAAGAGAATGGCTCTCGATGCTGCTTAGGAAAAATTAACAAATAGTAATGCATCAACCCAAGGTCGGTCATCTTAAACTTTGAAGAAATATCTTTCTTGCATGCCTCAATCAGGTGCTCTCTGCCTGTAATGAATAAGTTATCAACATATTGCAGAAGAATGAGCAGAACACCTCCAACCACAATGTAGTATAGGTTGGGATCCGCCTCACTCTTCTGAAACCCAATCGAAAGCAAATAAGAATCAATCCTGGAGTACCAAGCCCGAGGGGCTTGCTTTAGACCATACAAGGCCATTTTTAGCCTGCAAACACGAGAATCTCTCTCATAAATCTCAAAGTGTTGTGGCTGCTCTAGATATGCCTCCTCCTGTAGAAGACTGTTGAGGAAAGCAGTCTTCATATCCATCTGATGAATCCTCCAACCCATCTCTGCCACAATGGAGATCATCGCTTTGATCGAAGAAAGTCTAGCAACCGGTGCAAAGGTCTCATCATAATCAACTCCCTCTATCTGTGAGAATCCACATGCTACAAACCGAGCTTTGTACTTCTCGATGCTGCCATCCACAACATGCTTGATTTTATAGAGCCACTTGAAAGTCACAACAGACTTCCCCTTTGGTCTCGGAACCACCTCCTTCACACCATTCTTCATGATGAAATTGTACTCTTCCACCATGGCATTTCTCCAAACCTGATGTGTGGATGCATCCTCATAAGTAGTAGGCTTAGACTCACGCAAACTGGTCACCTGTGCCATATAGCTAGAAAATCTCTCTAGTGCCCTGCTCTCTCTAACTCCCCTCTTGGGTGGCCCCACAGACCCCTATGCTTCCTTCACAAGCTCCTTAAGCCAACTTGGCTTTCTCTTCTTGGAAGTAGCATCCTGTGGCAGACCCTCCTCTACATCCTCATCAAACAAATGTCTCCCTGAATAAGTACCTATGGTTTGAGATCCTGTACCCGGTGAACTTGAACCTGAACCTGAACCTGAACCATGTGTACCTAAATCACCTGAAGGTGAAACCTGTGAACCTGTCCCAGTACCAAAAGTCCTTGTAGATTGTTTCCCAGAAACTGATGAATCTGTAACCTGTGACCCAGTCACCCCTAAGACTTGTGACCCTGTGCCTTGACTGGCCGAACTTTGAGATACTGTCACCTGTGGAGTAGTCATTTGCTGTTGATCCTCCTCTGACTCTCGAGACTTTCAAAAGGCTTGCTCCTCCTCAAATCTCACCTCCCTCCTCACCATAAATTTTTTATGTGCAGGAAGGTATATGCGGAAAGCCTTCGAAGTCTCACCATGGCCAACAAAAATGCCTCTCTCTCCAGTAGCCTCCAACTTTGTCCTCTTCTTAGAAAGGACATGGGAACTTGTAAGGAGCTTTGCACTTCAAGGCACGGTGCAGACTCCTGTTTTGTACAAAAACAATTGTACTACAGGCCTTTTCCCATAGGAAGAAAGGAAGACTCTGATCATGCAGCATGGCTCTAACTGCACCCACTATCGAACGATTCTTCCTTTCAACCACTCCATTCTGCTGTGGAGTGTAGGGAACTGTCAACTGCCTATTGATACCCTCCTCTCTACAAAACTCATCGAATGCATGGGAAGTGTACTCACCCCTATTGTCTAATCTGAGCTCCTTGATCTTCTTTCTTGTCTGGTTCTCCACAAGAGCTTTGAGCTCTTGGAACCGAAGCAAGGCTTCCTCTGACTTCTTGCTTCTCAGAAAGTAGATCCAGGTCTTCCTGGAAAAGTCATCGATGAATGTAATGTAATACTTAAAACCCGTCAATGAGGCATAAGACATGGGACCACACAAGTTTGAATGAATCAAATCCTTCACTCCCTCTGATTTGCTGTCATTGCTCGGAAAAGCATTCTTGGTGTACTTTCCCAAAACACATCCTCTGCATACACCACTTTGCTCTGTACTGAAATTTGGCAAACCTGTGGTCATATCTCTCAGCATCCTCAAATCTGAATGATGAAGGTGGGCCATCCTCCTATGCCATAACTCACAACTCACTGTTGCTTTGAGTGTGTGCCAGTGCATGATGTGGCTGGAAGAGAAGCTTGTACAATCTCCTGCATCTAACTCCAATCGCATATGAAGTAGATGGATCCTCTGCTTTGGGAAAGATGTAAACTTTCCCATCTAGGACATATATCGCAAGGCCTTTGTCCTCAATCGTGGAAACTGACACATGATTCTTCTTTAGCCTAGGGATGTACAAGACATCTCTCAGTAACATGGGCTCAATGGATTGCCTATCAAAGCGGACTGTTCCCACGCCCAACTGCTCTTACTATTGTATCATTACCCAATACAACCCCCAACTCCAAGCCTGTCTCTGAAATCTCGGTGAACATGTCGTGAAGATCTGTCATGTGACTCGAAGCTCAACTATCAATGTACCATGTGGAGGAAGTAGTGGAAGCACTTAGTGAATGCCTAACAATCATGGAATACTCCATTTGGTCCTCAAAATCCCCGCTGGTGATGGATGATGCTCTCTCTATACAACCACCAACAAAGAGAGAAAACTCTTTCTCAAATCTAGCAGCATACACATCAATCTCTGCTGAAGCTACTGTTCGCTGTTTCTTCTTCTTGTTTGGGCATTGTCTGGCATAATGACCAAACTTCTGACAAGCAAAACATTTCACTTTGCTCATGTTCTTCTTCTCACCATCCTGCTGCTTGGTTCCACCCTTGGAACCCTTCTTGGACTTCTTCTTCCCCTTTGCTGTTAACGCCACATTCTCCTCATTTTCCTTGTTGTTAGATGTACTACCCTGTACATATGCCCTGCGAGTCTCCTATATTAAATCATCCCAAAAACGATCCCATGTAGGCATGTGCTCATGAGCAACATTACACTCAACAAAAACAAACCATGGCTTTGTCACGCAATTCCTGTACGAACCAACTCTGCATCCAACACCCTCTCTCCCATTGCTCAAAGCTCATCTCAAACCCATGTAATCCTAATAAGGCAGGAGACCATGTTCTCCCCCTTGTTCATCCTAATGCTCTTCAGTTTCTCTCTTAACACCATTTTTCGATTCTCATTGGAACTTTGGTAAAGGTTGGTCAATGCAGTTCACATCTGATGAGTATAGTCTTTCCCAGAATGTGTGGTATGTTATGGTCTTTAATGGCATCAAGTAAGATTCATTTTGCTTTAATGTCCAGTTTATCAAAAGCGGCCTTGTCAGCTGCAATTGTAGGAATAGTGACAGGATGAGCAGCAGTATTATTCTATTTCCCATAGTTCATTCTCCTGCAATATTAGTACAATCCTAGCCTTCCATGGGCTAAAATTAACTGCCCCATCCAACCTGTCCTCTAGCTCAAGTCCGGTAGCCATCACTGCAAATAAGCCCAAGAACCCGTTTCTTCTCTAAACCTGTTTTCCCTTATTTCTCCAAATCTGAAATTTATTTTTGTGTGTAAATATCAGCCTTCAACACTGCTCAGATACCATGAAAATGTTTGGTAACCCCAACTCGGGTTTAGTTTCAGCACTGCATATGGTTTAATGTCCAAACCCCATCATGCATATACATTTAAAAATTAAAATTTTACTGAAAACTTGAAACACATGAGATATATTTTCAACTTATTCAACTCTGAAAATTTATGACATCCCTAATTTCTTACTCAGAAAATTAAATCAGGCAACACACATGAAAATTAAACACTCGGATTTTTGACCAAATTGATCTAGGAAAAACCTGTTCTTCAGAGAGATTTTTATTATTTCTTCAGAGACAATTTCATTCAACAAAATGCAACAGTACTTATCTCTTTTCCATCTTGAAAAACGTGCCAAAAAAACACACTAACAAATAGCTGTACGGAATCCTCAAATTCTGCCACACGTATGATTGCACAGATGCCTCGATTTTTGTGCTATACGCGGCCTCGAAATTTGTATCATACGGAATGTTGTACAGACAACAATAAATGCTGTACTTTGCCTCGAAAATCATGTTGTACAGACTTCTAAACCTGCCTGGAAGACTGCCTTTTTTCACCTTGATTTCAGTGCTGTATGGACTTTACGACCTGCATTAAATGCTGTATGGCTGCATTGGGATTTGTGCCATTTTTGCTGGTATTAATGTCTCGAAATTCTTGCCCTCCTTTCTCTTCCTGGTTTTGGAATTTGTGCAAGGGTTTTCGCTCTTGTTTTTCTCTTCTTTCTTGCTCCTCTTTCCAAAATTTCTCTCTTTGGAATGTGAATAATGAATTAGGTTTGCCTTTCCCAAGCCTTTTTGTTTGAGTAACTTCCACCTCCAAATCAATGGCTTAGATTAAAAGGCAACTAAATGAGATCTAGGGCCCATCTCATTTCCTCATTAAAATTCACTTTTTAAATACTAAATGAGAATTTAATGCACACCCACATTTAAATCTCATAAAGTCACTTTAAAATCATAATAACTCAAATTCACATTAAAAATGTCACTTTATAAAATAAATTCATTTCTCACATTTTTAAATAACCTAGGGACCACTTATTAAAGTGTCCTTCTACACCGCAAGGCATGAATGGACAACCACTTCCTAGGTAAAAAATCAACAATATCAAGTTTCAACAATAGGTATATATGGCATTTTATTCAAAAAAGGGTTGGCCTTTTAAGCAACCATCACCAACACAAAATAAATTGGGTATGTTAAGAACGATAATCACATATCACAAAATCATAGCTAAGCAACTACCACAACCACAATTAAATTGAATAGATAATCGTGCATCACAATACCATAGCCCCTTTGGCATGTACTAGTACATAAACATATCTATGATAATACAAATAAGAGTAATCAAAGTCTTGTCCAATTGACTTGCATCATCAAAACCACAAAGATCCAAGCTCATCACTTAAGCATCAATCCATATAGTCCAACACTAGGTAGGGAATCATCACGACCTTTGCAATTTGTCCCCATCCTTTAGCGACATATCCGAGATTAAGGACTACTAGCACCAAACATCATTTTTGGGTTCAAGCTTCAAAGGCTTTGTAACTTTTGAAATGTGTAGTTGAGGGCGAGGAGGGTGAGAGGGGCGCCTACTCGCTGTCAGGGTTCTCTGGAGCTATGAGTGTGTTCGTCTGTATGACCCTAGGGGGATTTAGTAATGAGGAATACTCCTAGCATCTGAGGTCGAAGTAAAGAAACTATGGATAGATCGTTGGCTACTTCGCTGGGGTTGTGAGGGGGTTTGATGGGTGAGAGGTGCCCTGGTCTAGATCCTTTTGGGCCTGATCCCTCTGCACTTTGAGAACGAGTGGGTTGATGTATGGTTCGACAACTTTGAACTTGTCTTGATAAAATCAATCTGTCTCCTATAGGGGGAGCCAAGGGGGAGAACTAAGGTCTCACCAGTCTATTGTCAAAGGTACTCTAGGGCTTTGCCTGCCGCTTATTGCTTCGTTGACGGATCAATGCTAAGATAAGAAGTGATTGTCTTGGTCCTCCCAAGACAGGGAGAGATGTGTAGGATCTGTGACTTGTAGCTGAATATCTCCCTGATGAAGAGGGCGAGGCTTCTCTGGTCTTGATACCGGAAGAAGGTGGAGAGGGATCCCTTTGAGTCCCTATAGAGGCAGTGCTATCGTCCTCTGACCTCATAGTATAAAGGGCACCTAAAAATGAGGTGCATCTCTATCTTCGGCTCCTATAGGTGGTGTTGCCCGTCGATGTGCACACTGTCAGCATAAATCTTTCGAAAGCTGTTTCCCGAGTGGGAAAGGTGCGGCCATGGGGGCAAGCAAAGAGTCGGGTGCTGTCACCTCATCCCGACTCCTCTATTTAGCCAAACTCCTAACGAAGCCAAGGGGGGTAGTCCCTACAAAAGAGTTTCTAAGGTTGTATTTTAAAACGCTTTTTGGTGTATGATGCGGATGGGTGTTTTTTAGGAGTTTTTAAAAGAGACTTACAATAAAAGGCCCAAGTAAGTACTTGCAATATAATTAAAGATACGCAACCATTTAACAATCATAATTTCAAAGTAAAGCATCCATAATATGAGACGGAAATAGATGAAAAAGTGCTCCAGATAGATAATAAGCAAATGAATGATTGATAAGACCAGTGCCAGATGGAGTGCTTGCAATCGTTTTGGGTAAATTTTATTGTAAATTTTAGGGGTGAAGTTGATTATTAAAAGGGAAGGGGATCTCCCAGATATACCTTTTGGTATTGGAGATATGTCAGGATAATATTCTAAGTGGTTCTGTTCAAGGACATGTGGGTTGTCTGGAGTCTCTAAAGCGGTGTTCAACACTACACCAACAAGGATGTAGCCTAACTGTGCTTTCAAGGTCTCGATACAGTGGTTCCTGCGTCCCCAGGCAGAATTTGCCCACTTTCGATTATTAACGACCAACGCTGGATTTTCGTTGGTTTTCTTTGGATAATGTTTTTTTTATGGTTGAATTGGATTAAGATGTGAAGATTAAATAATCTACAGTTGCTTCTGGGTATCCCACAAGTGGGTAGAGCATACACCGTGTAGTAAATGTAAATTCCAATTTTAAGAGTTGTGAACAAGAACCATCGAAACAACTCTCCGACAGAGAGCACTCTTGATCCGCCTTATGGCGAGATTCAAGAGATTTATGAAAAAGAAGCAAAAGATGCTAAAGTAAAAGAACTAAAATTAAACAACAAACTCTCCGACAGAGAGCACTCTTGATCCACCTTTCGGTGAGATTCAAGAGATTTTTATGTTAATTTTTCAACAAATTATATAAAAATCGGAGATCTAATCTAAAGAAAAAAGGAAACAAATGTCTAAAACCTCTTCGATAAAGAGTGCTCTTGATCCACTTTTCAGTGAGATTCAAGAGACTTCGGGTTCTTTTTAACAATTTATATAAAAACAAGAAAGCTTAAAAAAACAATGAAGCAAAACTATATTAGCAAATCGAGATTTAGCAAACTTTTACAAAAAATAAAACTAACTCTTCCTATTCTATTTCTAAGAAATTATTGTGCAGGTATAAAGCAAAGAAGATGCGAAAATGGACAATGGATGATACAAGCTTCCGCCAAATGGGGGAAGTGGGGTGTGGGAGCCTTTATCCCACTTGCTCTTTATTAATTATTACAATGCTTGATGTTTTTTGTCTTCTCTTGAAAGCACAAGATGAGATGGGGGAATGAAAGAAAAGGGAAGTGCTTTTTCAAGGAGTTTGTCTTTTTGCTCTTTGTTTGCTTCTAGCCTTTGGGATTTCTTGATTCGATTTGAAGCTTCTTGTATTCCTGAAAATAAGAGCTTTGAACACTAACTTGTTAAGAGTTAGTCCAAAATAAAAAATAAAAGAACAAACAAAGATCTAAAACTAAACTTAAAAAAAAAACTAAGTATGAACTAGCTAAGTAAAATAGAAGATGAAGAGAAGGAATACAAGAAAGGAAGAAGCTATGAAACAAGAGGAGGAGGAGGAAAGAATGCTACAAAGAAGAAGGAAGAAGGCAACAAAAAGAAGGCAGCAAAAAGAGGGCAGCAAATAGCAAAAAGAGGGCAAAGAAGCAGCAAAAAAGAGGAAGAAGGAGCGGCGAAAAGAGAAAGCAAAAAGAGGGCACAAGGTTTGGAGAAAAATGGGAAACTTGAGATCCAAACCTTGCGTAACCAATTTAAGGAAAGAAATTTGATTTCAAAGGTGAATAAGAGAGGCAGAACCACTTAGATCTTGAATCTTTGAAGCAACTTTGGATCTCATTTAGAAAATAGCTATTGAATTATATACTTGGCTCCAAGAAAAAGAGATGCAAACTAGCTCAACCTTTTACTTGGTAGAATGGAGTGATTTGCAAACAAAGAACTCATATACTTTCCAAAAAGGTATTAGATCATGTACCATTTACTAATTGAAATCTAAAGCAGCATGAAATACAACTGAATAAGACAATGCTCTTTTAGATCTCTAAGAGTAAATTAGTAAATAGATAGCTTGAAACTACAAATATCTATTCTTATGTGCTTATGAAAGCCTTCTAAAACATTGATTAATAACCACAAATTAACAAAGCAAGAGAAAAATTAAAATTATATCACCTCATTCATCAAGCACATGCATCCACGAACCACACCGCATGAGCCTCCAAAGCCTTTCTTTTTTCAAATGGTTGCATGCAAGCAACAAACATTACAATAAGTTTCACCAGAGGTTCTCTGCAAAATTCATCCACCCAAAATGGGAGAAGAGACCTTTTATTTATAACAAAACCCAGCCCCAGGGGGGGAACCAACTAACTGAAGATCAACTCAAAGTGTAACTGAGTTGCATTGAACCTAGACTAAGTTAAACAAAGGAGGTGATTGACACCTCTCTCACCAAACTCTACCAACAAACTACCAACTGCCAACACACCCAAAACCTTCACCAACCTCTCCACACGTGCGAGTCTCCTTTTCTCACGTGATTGTACGACATATTAGAGTGACGTGATCCAATTTATGAGGGTTCGTAACATAATGTTTTTTTATACCATGCTTTTTTTTATTCCTTACTCAACGCATGGGGAGGGGTCGACCCTCACCCACCTTAGCGTGAGTTTTATGGTGACGTCACTCCCAAAACATATTCGCTAGCGTGAGTTCTATCGCATGTATTGGATATACCATGGCTTAGATTTATTATGTGTAGAGGGGTCCACATATGCTAGCGCAACCACCTCACGTCACTTTCTTCTTCCACCAAATCGTGACCATGCTTTTTAATTAAATTGTGGCTTCTTTTTTTAATCCAAAGTTTTAAGTGCTATTCACTTAAAGAGGATCGCATGACTTATGGTGACATCATGCCATGTCATTTCACCTCTTTTTTTTATTAATTTTTGACTTTCGTGCATTTTCTCAGAATTTAGCATTTAAATGCCATTCAAGTGCTCCGTTAGTCAAATGACGTCTTCCGGGGTATTTCAACTGCTCGAAACATAGTGAAAGTGGCCAATGGGGTAAATATGTTGCTCCAGGCTTGAAAATGAGCCCAACCACGCCAAAAACGGACTCCAAATCACACTTTTTTTACATTTTGAAGTTTTCCATTTAAACCATTAAAATGGCTTAAAAATGAAATTTTTTTTCTTCTTCTCGAAATCAGACGAAACTCTAGGGGGACCTTTTGCATGTCCATATGACTCAATTTGAATGCCTAGCATGTTGAAAAACACTAACACAAAGGCTCTAATAACCTCCTAAGGCCGAAACACCACGATGACTACCCCAACTTTGGAGGTGTGAGTGAAAAACTAAGAAATTATTAGTCGTTTGTTCAACAACCAATAATAACCAAGGGAAAAAACACTCTGGGCTAGTCGGCTTGATGCTTAAGTCAGGGAAGCCAAGCCTTTTATAAAAAAATAAATGCTAGGACATTTTTTACAATTTCCCTAAGGGTTTATTAACCATAGTTACATATATCGTGTCGGTGAATATATCGCCGAGGGTCCGGAATGTAACTTATCGGCAGAAACGGCGAAAATATCGGCAAATGTCGTAAAGCATAACATAACCATTTTTTTCAATTTTTTTAACATTCAAAGCAACAACATCAAATAAACACATTGCTACATAAATATGAAAACACAACTAATATATAAGATGCATAAGATGTCAAATGGTGGATCATGATCACATATCGACTATAAAGTGATAAATTGAAAATATTGAAATATGTTCTTGATGGAATGATAGAAAATCACATCAAATGATCAAAATAAATGTCTCTCAAGAAATTAATCACCATGACTCATGAGGCATCTAGATACTACGTAATACAATGATAAATAGTAGGAATCATCGATCCCCTCTACCCCTTTTATAGTCAAGGGGCACAACTCTTCCTTTGGTAGCAGTAGGGGGTCCTGTAGGTGCTTTGGATGAGTTAGGCGTCAAATTGGAAGCTCCAACTACTTAAGCTATGGTGGAAGGTCCAACTACTCTACAATTTTGATGAAACTTCTCATGTTTAATGAGTGAAGGGTACATTTTTATTAAGGTCATGATAAAAGATTTCAATAGTCAATGCCACCAAAATCCAGGTGCAGGGATGGGTTGATGTGCTTGATTAAACGCCAATCCCATACCCTCATACTTGATAAAAACCAGTGGAATTGTTGAAATCTTGAAATCCTGAAAACTATCAAGTCTCTTGAATTCTAAATGGGATCTAAAATTCTACTTTTTGTATATGAAGTCCGATGAGGGTTGGAACCACTCTCAAACATCCTGAAACAATTAATGGCAATGTTAAAAATTTAAGTAAAAGGATAGAAAATGAAAGCAAAGGAGAATGTCAGTTTTACTTTAAGAATTTAATACTACCATTTATTACTTTAAGAATTTAATATATTTAGTTTTAATAACACTGCCAAAAAATTAACCCATGAATTTATTTTTCAAATTCCATGCAAATTTTTTTAGCAGGGCGATATTTTCCAAAATATCTCGATATATTCCTGATATATTGCGACATATTGAATATATTGCAATATATTCAAAATGTCGGAAATATCGCGATTTTTTAGTGGCGATATATCGCCAAGGGGAATGACACGCGATATATCGCGATATCGCTGATATATGTAACTATGGTATGAACATGTGTTACAAAAATTTTCAAACAGACTCCCAGAAAAAGGCTGGCGGACTTCTGAACTTTGATCATGAACAAGTGTACTTGTTCTACTTCCCCGACTCGCTTTAAAAAACCACCAAGTACAACTTAGGTGGTAACAGGTGGCACACTTGGTAGATCCTATAAGATTGTGGTAGATGGTGGTTAGTCTCCACTTGGAGTCGATGAGAACCGACCCAAAGTTGTCCCAAGGAGATCATGAGGGAGTACATTTAATGCTTGCGCGTTAATGGGGGGTGGACGATAATGTCATCTTGCAACGCCAAGAAGTGCTCAAGGTAGAAGGACATCTTTGGGCCCAAGCTTGTCGGAGGTGAAGTCTAAGTGATTTGAATGTATAATTTGTAGATATCCTCTCTGATGTAGTGGTTCAGAACCTGTTTAGGCAACTAGAGATGTCTCGTCCCATCTAGGGAGAGTTTGAACGGAAGAAGGCGCTTTGTGGAGATGGTTAGTGACTGGAGAAGCATAGATGCCTCTGAAAACTAACCACGTGCACGAGCTATGGGTGATTTGAATCGAGGGCCTCCGAGGAGCAAAGTGCAAGGTAGGGTTACCTCTCTCTCTCGGTGGCATAGTCTCTAAAAGATCCGACTTTGTGAAGGAAAGAGACCAAGTGGAAGATGACCTCAAGGCGGAAGGGGTGGACACCGAACTCTGCTTGAATAATGGGCTGCAGAACAATGAACTTGTATCCGATGATGCACCTGAGAAGCAAAGTATGAACTCTCTCTGTCTGGGCCTAGTCTGTTTGTACCAAGCTCGGTCCCCATATCTCGAAGGCATGGAGAATTGTTGCTCTAATGATTGCCTCCATGAGATAGAGTTTGGAGGAGATGGTGGAACTAGTTATGGAAGCACTGTATCTTGATAAGGGCTAGGGAACCGTATCCTTTGTTGAGTCGAGGTTGGAGGGCCTGTCGCATGCCAAAATGAGTCCCCGTGAGTTGTACTCCTAGGTAATTGTAAGATGTGGTGATTTCAAACTCTTCCCCCCAGAAGTACAAATGTAAGTCTGTAAGAGAGTCTTCAATGCATTGAAGACCATAACCTTGGTTTACTTAGGTTGATCGTCAGCTGTCGAAGGTCATAAAAATTGGCCAAGGTGTCAATCTGTCTTTGTAGGACCTTTGGAGTAGATGCCAGCAACACCAAGTCATTTGCAAAAAGTAGAAGGGAGATCAACACCTGATTGCATCGAGAGGAGTGAGGTGCTCTACAACTCAGTATGGGGGAGATGTTGTCACGTAAGGTAACGTAACGTAAAGTAACATTACATTACCAAAAATAAAAAGTAATTAAAAAAATTCATGTTGGCTCATAAAATAACAAATTATGAGAAGTAATTAAAAAATCCATGTCGACCTATACAAAAAAATTAAAACTTAAACCTGAATCTATCAAGCAAGAGAGGGATCAAATTTCTTGACAATTATGAGAAGCAATTAAAAAAATCCATGTCGACCTATACAAAAAAATTAAAACTTAAGCCTGAATCTATTAAGCAAGAGAGGGATCAAATTTCTTGAGTTTAAGATAAAAAAAATTACACGTCAAGAAATTGGATCCCTCTTGGTGCTTGATAGATATGGGTTTAAGATGGATCTATGCTGGTGTAGAAGGAAACCATCACCCTCTTGGGTGTGGTCTTGGAGGAAAAACTCCAGCTTGTCAATATAGATCCCGAAGAGGGTTGGCGAGAGGGGGTACCCCTGCTTTACCCAAATGTTACTTTAGACGAAATCAGAAAAGTTGTGTGCCATCTTGATGCGTCCCACAATTGACTCATATGATCTCATGATGGCGGTCAGGAGGGTCTCAGATATGCCAATGTCGTAGAGTCTTTGGAATAATGCCTTCATTGGCACCGTGTCAAACACATTTTGGAAGTCTACAAAGCAACTGTAAACTTTTGAAGAGAGATGACGGTTGTCCTCAATAATGGCTTGGAGTGTGAAGATGTGATTAGTTGTTTGGTAGTCTAGGTAGAAATCGGCTTGTCCTCTAGCCTTGAGATGTCGACTCTCTAGCTCCTCAGAAAGCCACTAATGTAAGATTGTGGTATAGAGCTTAGAGAATGTATGGCCCACCATGATAGTCCGAGAATTGTCGGATCATATCTACTCCTCAACTTGTGGATTGGATGTATAATGTGTCTTGCCAATGCAGGGGGAATCCAGAACAAACCACATCGTTAAATAAATTAACAATATATGACTGAAAGACTAGATGCCATGCTTAAGGAATTCGGCCTAAATACCTTCCTCGTCTGCTACTTTGTTGGTACTCATAACTGTAACTGCTCCCTTAATGTCACACTTAGAGACAAGGTGGCACGAGGAGGGGGGAGAGGGGATGCGGGTTAGGGGTTGTCTAGGGATGTTGTTATCACCAACCTTGTAGTTGCCTGTTTGAGGTGGATCCAGGATGGATGGTAGAGGGGCAAGCAACTAAGGGGTGGAACCAAGACTGCCTAGACTCCCAAATAGATGGTTGTCATGCTAATCAAGGCAGCCTTCACTTTATGTTATCTAAGTCCAAGACAACAACAGGGGAGACCTGGATCTACTCCCGATAGGAGAGATCAGACCTAGACAATAGAACAGATCAAATGTGGCTTTGAGGTACGTAAGGTGCAAGGTAAATGGAAACCCTAGCTCTAGGGTTTAGGTACTAGCAATTGATGGAGATGACCACTGTCTTGGGAAACGTAACTATGACAGGGCGAGCAAGGATAGAGTTGGGACTGTCTAGTACCAAGGAGACAAACTCAGTGAAAGATAGGTAACTTGAGTTATCAACGAATGTTGGCAAAGAGAATGGGAGCAAGGTCAATTTAGGGCTAGCGCTAGAGGTAGGAGATCAGTGCCTTTCGTGCATTGGGCAATGGAGTCAGTATCCGCACAACGTTTCAGTGAACCCACCTGGGATATACCCTGATCTATGGACCCAGAAAAGGATTTGGTCCGGAAGATTCAGGTTACAGGAAAATCAACAGAAGGAGGGCTAGCGCTAGGGTTTGGAGAGGCAGATCTGTAGATCTAGAGTTACTAGGAGACTATCAGCTCAATGTTGGAGGGGAAATGAGATCAGGATGGCCCGATCTACAAACCCAAGTCAGAAAATTTCAGTAAAGATCAGATCTTGAAAAGTCAAAATTTGATGAGGGGCAAGCAACTAAGGGGTGGAACCAAGACTGCCTAGACTGCCTAGAATCTGAAAGTCATTTTTTCAGATCTAGGGCAACCTGGCAGGAACTAGCTCAACGTTGGGGGTGTTCTGGAGTGCTCAAGCCCTGATCTATCAGCCTAGCTTGTCAGATTTTAGAAAAAGCAAACTCCGAAAAGTCTAGTTTTCAGTGAGGGCGCTAGGGCAGTTTCAGTCTAAAACTGAGATCTAGGTCAAACTGCCATGAATTTGGACAACGTTGAGGGTGATTTGGACTGTGTGGGACCCGATTTATCAGTCTATGAAGTCAAAAATCAGAAAAAAGTCACAACCCTAGTAGGTCAAATTTTCAGTGGGGGGTTATGCAGTTTTCAGGCTAAAAATCAGATCTAGGTCAAACCAGCAGGAATTTGACCAACGTTGCAGTAGATTCAGTGAAGGGGAGGCCTGATCTATGAAACCCAAAAGTGGTTTGGCCAAAGATCGGACGGTTCCTAGATTTAGTTTTTTTTTTAGGGTTTTTAGTATTTTAGGAGTTCTCAGAAAAATGGAAGGAAAGCAGGTACAATGGATTCAGATTTGTTAAAGAGAAGATAGTTACTTGTTGGATCGTACCTGGAAATGCTTGTAGAAGTCTTAACAGTGATGATCTTTGCTATCCCGATCAATTCTGGAAGATCCAAGTGATTTCTATGACAGAGGTAAGCTCCAAGCCACCAATGCGCCCCCTACCCTGCATGAGCAAACGTCAACAATATTAGATTTGCTAAGACAAGATAAAGAAACCAAATGCTATAGGAAAGTAAAACGAAGTAATCATAGATCACAATGAAACTAATGAAAACCCCTTGATCCAAGACGAAGAAAACTTGAATGAGTTGAGGTCCCCTTGCAAAAATGTTCTAGCCAAAACGTTTTCTTGTAGACAAAACAATGATAGCAGAAAAATAGATCTCACATGAATTTCCACAATGCTAGGAAGTAGAAGACTATCCAATTACCATTTGAGAACATCAGATGCAAAGCAAATCCAAAAAATATCCACATAATTTTTTTTCTATTATTCAGATCCAAGAGCCAAAGACCCCTTACAAATGAGAAGCTCTCTCCTTTAAATAGAAATGAGAGAACCACAATTATAATTAAATCCTAACCACTTTTAAAACGAGTGGCTAAGATTAAAAGATAAAATGTTTTGATCAATGGTTGAGATGAGCTCAACATACAATACATGGATCAATATAACCATAAAGTACCAAAGTGGACTAAATCACCCATAAAGAGGGTACCCCACTCAACAAGAAAATAAATGAAGCACATGGTGGGTCCAAGGAGTGTTGATTAACTCCCTCTGGATGTCCCCATGGCACAATAAAATAATAAAATATTTTAATTCTTTGACTTTGTGCCTCCTTGAGGAAATCGTGAGCCTCCTAAAAGCTCCAGAAAATAATATAAAAATGCCCAAAAATAGGTGTGGGCCCAATCAGGTGCTGCAACTGCTGGAGAAGGTGTGGGGGACATCACTCTCATCATTATGACTCATTGCATGTCATTTCTTTGCCTCAGTAGCTCAAATTGATTTCTTCAATAGCCATTTAATCATTTTTTAATTTGCCTCGGAAAACGTGAACCTGCCAAAACAGCCTCCTAGGGTGCCTGCGTTGTCAAACTGAGCCCACCAAGCTCTCTGGGATGGGGGTACTATGGTACAAACAAGTGGCTGCACCCCCTATGCCCATACAACGCCCTAGGAGATCCAACTTAAAACATCTCCCTGCTCAGACATATCAACCTCTGAAGAAAAACTGCATCAGAAAGGCAGAATGAGCCTGATCATATCTGCAAGTGCTCAGAACTGGAAATAAACTGTCTCATTAGACTCAAAGAGTCCAAATCCATCTAAGGTGTATACTCATACCCCTCACAGGTCTCTATCTGATCATCAACCATATCCAATAAACAATATAACCATTTGTAAATGATCAGACACCAATAATAACTCATACTATCATCTATCTGCTGCAAGTGTTAAAAGGCTAAGACATGCTCTACAACCCATTCAAGAAACAATCACAACAAGTAGCAGTCATTTCACTGGCGGTACATCAACAAATACATATATAAGGCTTTATTTATTATTACTCGGACTAGACTTTCAGGACTATACTCATTTCATAGTTGTAGTCAATTTGCTAGTGAAGGGTGAAGGATGAAATTGACGAGGCTAAAGGCAAAGGATGACTTCCTACTTAACATTATGACACTTTAGATATGGAAAGGGAATACTCACTATAACCAATGTCGGACAAACAACAACAGAAGGAATGGAAGTGCCTCACAAATGGGTGAATTGTTTAGAGAGTGCTTATTCAACTTAGGCATCATGACTACATCAAGCTTGATCTAGTTTCATTAGGATCATCAATTTTATTTCCATGGCCTTTTTGGCCTATATGACCCTTTGGGACTTCACCAGTGCTTAAAAGCACAGCTAATCGCAGCTTTCATTCGAGACATATTTATTTTATAAGGTTAGCAATATTCGGATATAGCATATTTTTAACCATTGCTTTTTTGGACCTTTTCTTATACTCTTCAAGGAGTATTTTAGCATTTCATTGCTCTTGCCCTCTTTACATATGTTAAGAAACACAGTTTTATCATTTTCATTTTTCATGGGCGCATATTCAATATTTCCAATACAGGTAGTACATGAGCTTTCTTTTTTAGCCAACAACATCTCAAGTGACCAGGGGGAGTTCTGCACAGTGCTAAACATTGGGACAACCGACCATAATGATTTAGGCATGCAATCCAACTCACCAAAGGCAAGTTTTGTCACCAACTCAGAGCCGAGACACAATATAAACAGGGAGGCTTGTCCAACAAAGGTTCTAGCGGGGGAAAAGGTCCTCCATGCCATAAGTCAAGAAGTCAGTCGGGTTGAAAACAAAACTGGAAGGTCTTGGATGGGTGGAGATAGTGAATGATGAAACCAACACTAGCAAGCCAAAACAATGGTGGGAATGACTACCTCTATTCTCCCTAAGGAGGGTAAAACCATTGAGTATAGATCAGGAACTTCCAAGTCTAAGTAGGGACATCAATACATAATACAAAATACGTCCAAGTCCATGTAATTATGACCGCCAGATCATGATACCACAAGTTAATACATGTCACAAAAATTAGTATAAGAGCAATGATAACCATAAAACAATATAACACGCTGAGTCATAATCATGCAATATAATCCATCTGAGACATCATCTGTCTAATGAGAAAGCACTGATATAAAACTGGGCATCAATAACTGCTCTGTAATGACTAAATGGCTACATCGGTCCTCAAATCTAAGTGTCTTGACACTCGGTCCTAACATGGGAGAGTACAATAGTCCACTGATACAATAATGATTCGTCAAAACTGCTCATCTCAGCATCTCATATGTAAGAGATCTGGCTGAAAAATGTACTGTGTCTGAAAAATAGAATATGGTAGCTTGGCTACTATATATGTGATAACAGAGGTTATGTGGAAAAACATGGTCTGGGGGTCAAGGTCAGGTAGGATGGTGTGGTGTCTAGGAAAGAGGGCCTAATAGAAGGATTTTGGGGAGTGGTAGAGGGCTCCACAAAGTTCACATCTCTTCTGGGAGAGAAATGTTCGCTTTTTACGATGAAGGAATCTACGATAAGGTTTGTGGAGGCTAGGGGAGGACAGGGGGTCATGTGTAAGGGTAAAATGGAGTTGTTTATGGATTCATCAACAAACCAACAACTCATGGGGCAGGAGCCCGGGGTGGACTAATGGGTGCACTGAGGAGTAGAATGGGTGTAAGAGTCCAGGGCTGCCTCCTCAAGGACCATGGAGAGAATCTCGTATTTGGTTGTGGTTGTGTCCAATGACTTGAAGTGGGAAATGGGGGGGGAGCAACTCCTTAAGGCGGGTGGTGTAGGAGTTGGCGTAAACTCTATCAAAAAGGAAGGTGGTGCGTGTTGATTTTTCTGAGCAGCATCGAGAATGGTGTGGACACCTGGTTCGGGACCATGGTGTGGACTCAACCTAGAGTTGAGTGATCATTCTGTTGAATGTTGATATCTGGTCCTTGACCATGATATGGACCCAACTCTGCCCTGGGGGGACTCAACCTTGTGTTGAGTGAACATTCTGTTGAATGGTATACATTTGGTCCGGGACCACGATGTGGACCACTCTAGTATTTGTAGACTCAACTTAGTTATGAGTAGCCATTCTTTTGAATGGAGGCACCTGGTTAGTTACCAGGACTCAACCTAAGGTTGAGGGCCATTTTCTTGAAGAATGGAAGTGCTTGGTCTGATACCAAGTATTTTACCTAGTGTCAAATTATGCAGCCTATGGTTGAGGCACCTGGTCTGTTACCAGGAAGACATTATAAGCCCTAGACTGGGTCTAGGCATGTGTGACACTTTGACCTAGTTATAAGACCCTTAGTACCACTAAGGTGTAAAAATGAAAGTGCAAAAAGACCTTTAGTGCCACTAAAGGCAAAAGTCAAAATTAAAAGAATAAATATTATTATTTTGAGATTTCTAATTTTGGTCCACTTACAGGTGACTCGAAGGATATAAAAGAAGATCAATCCATTTCATTATTACACACACACTTGCTCTCACAGGTACAACTGCTCATTAGAAGATCTCACAGGTATAACTTCTCATTAGAAGATCTCACAGGTTTGAAGAAGGTTTTTCTGATTATGCCCTAGCATGGATGAGTCTACGGCCAACCCTCGGGTAGCCAATAGGCAGACTCGTGAGGGTTGCCATGGCCACACAGGCCCTTCGGGCAGCCTGTGGGCATACTCGTGAGGGTCCTTTAGAAGCCCGCTGGGCTGCCAGGTCTGTACAAACCCTCGGGCAGCCTACGGGCTGGCTCTAGAGGCCTCGGCCCTGGGCTGTCTGCCCTTCGGGCAGCAGTGAGGTTGCACAGTAGCCGGACAGAGGAGATCGGGTAGGACCACGGGCAGCATAATAGGCAGCCGGGCAGGGAGCAAGTAACGGGCAGTTGACAGGTGGTTGTAGGCAGCAGAAGGGTACAAACGGGCAATGCATGTACAGATCCGGGCAGGTTTTCGGGCAGCCTACTTACGAGTAGGAGAGAGAAAATTTAGGGCAGCAAAGCCCTAGTTTGTGAAAAAGCAAAATTGACATTTTTGTATAATTTGGAAAATTGATCTTCTGATATTGTGGTTTAACCTTGTTGGGGTTTGTGGAACTCTTTGAAGCATTTCAGTCATCTCATTTATGAGATGAATTACTAATGCTTTTGGGGTTTTTGTCCTTTAAAGGTTTCCCCAGTGAAAAATCTTGTGTTCAATGTGTTGATGTTATTTACTGCACTTGTCATTTGTTTATGTTAGTCTGCAATTTTTTAAAGTATTTATGCTAATGCTAAAATTCAACAGTGCGGGAGGGTGGTGGGTGGGTTAGGGTGTTGGCGGAGGGGGGGGGGGGGGGTTGGGGTGTGGGGGGGGGGGGGGGGGGAGGATTTAGAGAGGGTGAAGGTGAGGAAAACATGGTTTGCCAGAGCATGGAGATGACCACAAGTTATACTTACTTGGGGCTCTGTTTGCTGGGATTTGTGTTCCAGGCAATAGGTAATTGGATAAGTAGGCCTAAAACATCTCAACTGTGAGTTTCCATCCCTTAAGTGCTTATCCACCATTTAAGCCCTTTTGCCTATGGGTAAATAGGAAAGGAAAGTTAGTTTTATTTACTACATGATTGATAAAAAAGAAAGACTAATATTCACAATTTGCATATTTCTACCAGTGAAGTGAAATGGGTGCTTGTTGAATGAAATAACATTTAGGAACATGTGACATAACAAAGGTATGCTGTAAGAAAATAATATCCGAGTAAATTCACAAGTTAAAGCAAAGATTTGTTAAAGTTTGAATCAATATGAACTTATGCAATGATCAAAGTAGAAGAAAACATGGTTTCTAAGTAGCGAAACCTGACGTCAATCTCAATTTAATTGTTAAATTGATTGCAACAAGGTTATGTAATTGAAAATATATTCAACATGCTAACATTATTAGCAGCAACATAACCAACTTAGGATCAATTCTGACCTCGATATAAAACATCAGAAACCAATAATGAAATCAATATGTAGAAGGAAAGATCAAGCCAGGTGGTGCCTACACTCTCAATACGGTGGGCATGTTGTTGCTCTAACACGAAGATAGGGAATAAGACGCAACAATATATACGACTCAAGATTTATACATAAGTGCATGTTGTGGTTAAACATGCATTTTGTTGAATTTTAACATTACCATGTATTCTTAAAATTTTGTAGACTGTAGCATAGATAACAATAAAAAGTGCAGTAGATAGATCAACACATCACACACATTGAACACAAGAGTTTTTCACGGGGAAACCTTTAAAGGACAAAAACCCCAAAAACATTAGTAATTCATCTCTTAAATGAGATGACTTGAATTCGTCAATAATTTCTTTTTCAAACCCCTGCAGGTTTGATCAATTTCCAAACCCTAGCACAATTGTCCAACAATTTTGCCAATAAGACAAATTTTACAAAAACTGAGTTAGGGCTTGATGCCCTAATTTTCTTTTCTCTGCTGTCCAGACTCAGTTGCTAGGTTCTGCTGCCCAGGCTGCCAGAGAATACCCAGGTCTCTTCAACTGCAGCTCGGATTCTCTGTTCTGATGCCCGGAATAATTTACCTGCTACCCAAGTTGCCCGAAATGTCTAGACTGCTGCCCGAGAACTTTTTACTGATGTCCGGTTCCTTCACTGTGCTGCTCGGATGCCTTAACAAGCTTCCCATGAGGAGATAGGGTTGCTGCCCTACTGTCCGAAGATACTCCTAAAGCTGCCCGAGCTTCTGTGCTGCTACCCATGACCTCAACCTTCACCCCTAGCTAGGAACAGACTGCCCAGAGTAAAATCAGACTTGCCTGAGCCTCTGCTAGGCTGTTGGTGCTGCCCGTGAGTAATGTCAACCAGTTTAGTGTTGCCCGTGGGTAAGGGTAGCCAGTTCAAGGCTGCCCGTGAGCTTCTTCTGCTGCCCAAGAGAGATCGCATCTAGTTTAGTGCTGCTCGGGTGAGTAATACACCTGCCCGTAGATGATAGGAGACTGCCCAAGAGCCTGTGCTATTGCTAGAGGTCTTCTCGTGCCCTAGATTAGGTTGGCCGTGAATGGATAGGGTGACCTGCTGCTGCTGTCGTGAGTTTTACTGCTGCCCATGAGGGTTTTAGTTGCTGCCCGGGAGGAAGACATGTGCTAGGGTGAAAACCCTAGGTCTGTTGTTGTTCACTTGAGAGGAAACCCTAGTTGCTTAGGGTTTTGCTGTAGGATAGTTGTTGATGAACGATGGAGATGCCCTAGGTAGAAAGCCTCAATGCTAGGGCATAATCCAAGAACAAGAATCTTCTCCCTCTTTCTGTGAAAACATCTAAGGAGCAGCTGAACGATGAGATCAAGTGTGTGTAATAATGAAATGGATTGATCTTCTTTTATAGCCTTTAAATCACCTGGATGTGGACCAAAACTCAAAAGAACAAAATAATAATATTTTATTCTTTTATCTTTTTGACTTTTACCTTTAGTGGTACTAAAGGTCTTTTCATACTTTCACTTTGACTCCTTAGTGGTCCAAGGGTCCTTATGTATTTTTGACTTTTACCTTTAGCCTTCTTCAAGTGCCCTGTGGTCAAAACAAGTGGTCATAGGGGTCCTTCATCCCCACTCAAAGTACATCATCATAAATAGAGAGAATTACTAATGCTTTTATCTCACACTCCTTGTGCCTCCAAGATCGGGTAATAAGTGTCTTAAGCAAGGGCAGCTAAGCCTTAGAGAAGATCACAAAGCCAATAGATCAAGGGAAGGAGTGTCTCACATGCCCAGACCTGGTCTAGGACTTATAGTGATATCCTGGTAACAGACCAAGTGCCTCAGCCATACGCTGCATAATTTGACCCAAGGTCAAATACTTGGTGACAGACCAAGCGCTGCCATTCTCCCGAAGAATGGCCCTCAGCCCTAGGCTGAGTCCCCTAGTACTAGACTGGTTCATCTTCCTAGTAACTGACCAGGTGCCTCCATTCAAAGAATGGCCACTCAGTTCTAGGATGAGTCCCCCAGTGTTGGACTGGTTCCACATCATGGTCCCTGACTAGATGGCTCCATTCAATAGAATGGTTACTCAACTCAAGGTTGAGCCCCCCAGTGTTGGACTGGTTCCACATCCTGGTCCCTGACCAGATGTCTCCATTCAACAGAATGGCTACTCAACTCAAGGTTGAGTCCCCCAGTGCTGGACTGGTTCCACTTCCTGGTCCTTGACCAGATGTCTCCATTCAACATAATGGCTGCTCAACTCAAGGTT
Organism: Pseudotsuga menziesii; assembly: GCA_001517045.1. NCBI lineage: Eukaryota > Viridiplantae > Streptophyta > Pinopsida > Pinales > Pinaceae > Pseudotsuga > Pseudotsuga menziesii. Next base: position 52,810 of record LPNX010893881.1, read on the forward strand.
GAGTCCCCCAGTGCTGGACTGGTTCCACATCTTGGTTCTTGACCAGATGTCCCCATTCTCCCAAGGGAATGGCTCTCGACGCTGCTCAAGAAAAATCAACACTCCCTCTTAGCGAGAGAGGTATTCTCTGCCATGGCAGGGTTGTCATGAAAGTATACGAACTTTGTTGTTGTCAGTGGCTTGGTCAGGATATTTGTGATCTGTTCATCTGTACGAATGTACTGAAACTTCAGAGTGCCTCTCTGTACCAGGTCTCTGATGGAATGATACTTCATTTCAATGTGTTTCGATCTATCATGAAACACCGGATTCTCTGAAAGCTTAATGCAACTCTGATTATTGCAATGGATGATCGTTGAGTCAAGCTTTCCACCAAACATATCAGATAGTAGTTTCCTGCGCCAAACTGCTTCCTTGCAGGCATCACTTGCAACAATATACTCAGCTTCAGTTGTACTCTATGCTATGGAACTCTGTTTTTTGTTGGACCAAGAGATCATTGCAGATCTCATACTGAAGCAGTAACCTGAAGTACTTTTTCGATCCATTGCACTACCAACCCAATCTGAGTCAGCATAACCTGCTAACAATACTCCACTACTGGAAGTATACCTGAGCCCATAAGTGACAGTACCTCGCACATATCTGAGTACATGTTCGGCAACTACCTAGTGTATGTGCTTTGGATGGGACATGAACTGACTCAGAGCATTCACTGTGTAACATATGTCTGGTCTCGTGTGTATGAGATACATCAAGGATCCAATGAGCTATCTATGCAGAGTAGAGTTCCACACCTTGTGAACTGGTGGTTGAGTCTCGTAACTTTGTCAAGTTGGTAGTTGTTATCACATATATAGTAGCCAGGATACCATATTCTATTTTTCAGATTCCGTACATTTCTTAGCCAGATCTCCTGCATATGAGATGTTGAGATGAGCAGTTTTGATGGATCATTATGTTATTAGTGGACTATAGTACTCTCCCATGTCAGCACTAACTCTCAGCACACTCATATTTGAGGACTGATGTAGTCATTTACAGAGCAGTTAGTGACGCCCAAATTTGTATCAGTATTTCTCATTGGACAAATGATGATTAAGATGGATATATTTGCATGGTTATGACTCAGCTTTTATTATATTGTGTTATGGTTATCATTGCTCTTATACTCATTTTTGTGACATGTATTAGCATTTAGTGTCATCATCTGGCGGTCATATAAATATGTGGACTTGGATGTATCTATATTATGTATTGATGTCCCTACTCAGACTTGGAAGTTCTTGATCCATACTCATTGGTTTTACTCTCCTTAGGGAGAAAAGAGGTAGTGATTCCCACCATACTTTGGCTTGCTAGTGTTGGTTTCATTATTCATTGTCTCCACCCATCCATTACCTTCCAGTTGTGTTTTAACCCGACTTACTACTTGACTTGTGGCATGGAGGACCTTTCCCCACTAGAGCCTTTGTTGGACAAACCTCCCTGTTTATTTGTGTCTTGGCTCTGAGTTGCCTAGGATGTGTTTGCTTATCTGAAACAAGTAGCGCTGCCATCAATACAATGTATTTGGAAATGAAATGTATATCTTGCAAAAAAATCCCGTTCATGAAAAGTAGTGTTTTTCAACATACATGAATGAAAGGCTAGCCTAATGAAATTGGTTGTGAAAAATATTGTAATGAAATATCTTAAACATTCATGAAAAGTAGTGTTTTTCAACATACATGAATGTAAAGTCTAAAATAATAAAAATCCACATAAAAATGCGTAAGGCAAAGGCTGTGGAAAATCAAAGGCCCAAAAAAGCAATGGTTCCTAAAAGTTCTATCTAAAGATTGCTGGCCTTACTTGTATTGAGTTGGATTGTGAGCATTTGTCAAGTTGAGTAAGCACCTTTGAAGTAGTTTACCCATTTGTGATGCACTGCCATCCCCTGTGTTGTTGTTTGTCCGGCATATGGTTATAGTGAGTATTCCCTTTCCATATCCAAAGTGTCACAATGTTGAGTTGGTGGTCATCCTTTGTCCTAACCTTGTAAATTTTAGCCTTCACCCTTCACTAGCAAATTGACTACAACTATGAAGTGAGTATGGTCTTGAAAGTCTGATCTGAGTTATGATTAATAAATGAACCCCTATATATATGTATTTGGTTGATGTACCGCCAGTGAGGTGACTGCTACTTGTTATGATTGTTACTTAAATGATTTGTAGAGCATCTCTTAGCCTTTGAACACTTGCAACATATGGATACCAGACTGAGTTATATTGGTTATCTGATCATTTATAGGTTATTATTTTGTCTATTGGATATTGTTGATGATCAGGCAGAGGCCTGGAAGGGGTATGAGCATATACCTTAGATGGATTTGGACTCTCTGAGTCTAATGAGACAGCTTGTTTTTAGTTCCGGGCACTTGCAGAGATGATCAGGCTCATTTTAACCTTCTGATGCAGTTTTGCTTCATTGGATGATGTGTTTGAGCAGGGAGATGTTTTTATTGGATCTCATAGGGCACTGTATAGGGCATAGGGGGTGCAACCACTTGATTGTACCATAGTATCCCCCTCCCAGAGAGCTTGGTGGGCTCAATTGGACAATGTAGACACCATAGGAGGCTATTTTGGCAGGTTCACGTTTCTCGAGGCAGATTAAAAAATGATTAAATGGCTACTGAAGAAATCGATTTGGTATACTGAGGCAAGGAAATGGCATGGGATGAGTCATGATGATAAGAGTGATGTCCTCCACACCTTCTCCAGTAGTTGCAGCACCTGATTGGGCCCACACCTATTTTTTGGGTATTTTTATATTATTTTTTGGAGCTTTTGGGAGGCTCACGATTTCCTCAAGGAGGCACAAATTCATAAATTTAAAAAAATTATATTATTTTATTGTGCCATGGAGACACCAAGAGGGAGTTAGTTAACACTCCGTGTACCCACCATGTGCTTCATTTATTTCTTGTTGAGTGGGATCCCCTCTCCTAGGGTGATTTAGTCCACTCTTATATTATATTGTTATATTGATCCATGTATTGTATGTTGAGCTCATCTCAACCATTGATTAGAACATTTGTATCTTTTAATTTTAGCCACTCATTTGAAAAGTGGTTATGATTTTGGTTCTCTCATTCCTATTTAAATGAGAGAGCTTCTCATTTGTAGAGGGTCTTTGGCTCTTTGATCTGGATTATAGAAAAACTTTTCTTGTGGATATTTTTTGGATTTCCTTTGCATCTGGTTTCTTAGATGGTGATTGGAAAGTCTTTTGCTTCCTAGCATTTGGGAAATTGTTGCAAGAACTATATATTTTTGGGAATCTTTATCTTGTTTACAAGAGGGCGACTTCAGCTTGGGCGTTTTTGCAGGGGGACCTCAACTCGCTTGGATTGTCTTCGTTTTTTATAAGGGGGTTTTCATTAGTGTCATTGTGATCTATGAATTCTTCTTGCTCTTTTTCTGTTGCATTTAGCTTTTTTCTCATGTGGCAACAAATTTGATATGGTTGACGTTTGTTGTGCAGGAGAGAGGGCACAATGACTCCTTGGGGCAAAACGTTGGACATAGAACTTGCTCAAAGCTTCTCAAATTGATCGGAATAGCAGGGCTCATCAATCCATTGACATCTGCTTTTCTACAAGGTTTTCCAGCTAAGATCTACAGGTTAGTCCCTTTCTTCCAGATCTCAATCCATTGACATCTGCTTTTCTTCATTTTACTGAAAATTCCATAATAATTAAAAAACCAAAAAAACACTAAAAATAGACCGCTTGATCTCTGGACAAACCACTGCTGGGTTTTATAGATCGGGTCATCCCTTCACCAAATCACCCTCAACGCTGATATGAAAGTGACTGGTTTGCCCTAGATCTGAGAAACTGTCCACCTAAACCCTAGCGCTCCTCACCATTTTTTTGACTTTTTTCGAGATTTGATTTTTTCGGCGAACTACCAACTTGGGTTTGTAGATCAGGTCATCCTCTCACCATTTCTCCTTAAATGCTGAGCTAGAAGTGTCTAGGTTGCCCTAGATCTGAGAAATTGACATCCCAAACCCTATTGCTAGTCATCTTGCTGCTGGTTTTTCCCGTGATCTGACTTTTCCGGCCAAAATACCTTTTTTGGGTTTGTAGATCGGGCTATTTCCCAGGTGGGTTTCCCCCAACGCTGGGCAGATAGTGACTCCATTGCCCTGGATTTGACAGGCACTGATCTCCAACCTGAGCGCTACCCCCTCTTTGGCCTCCTTTTCCTGTAAATTGATTTTTCCTCGTGACTCGGGTACTTTGACTCTGTCTTATCTTTCATCGAGTCTATCCATCGGTATTAGTTAGCCCCAATCTTGTCCTTGACCTTCCTGCATTGGTCATGTTTCCCAAGGCAACGAATATCCTCACTTGTTGCTAGTACCTCAACCCCAGATCTAGTATTTACCTTATAGGTCACCTATGTCCCAACTTGGGTTGAACCTCATACTTCCTAAACCCTGATCCAAAGCCTTGCCTCACCTCGTGACATCATCCATAGATCTAGGGTTTCCACTATGTTACACCTTACGTACTTCAAGTCCATTTGATTTGATCTGGTGTCTAGGTTGGATCTCTCATGTTGGGAGTAGATCTGGGTCTCCCCTTTGTTGTCTTGGGCTGAGATAACATAAAGTGAAGGCTGCCTCGATTGGCGTGACAACCATCCATTTGGGAGTCTAGGCAGTCTTGGTTCCACCTCCTTAGTTGCTTGTCCCTCTACCATCCATCTTGGATCCACCTCACATAGGAAACTACAAGGTTGGTGATAACAATAGTCATGGGCATGCTCATGGACTTGTAATCCTGCATCCCAAATCTCTGCAAGATGTCCACTACATACTTCCCTTGTGTTAGGAAGATCTCGCCTGGTTTTTGCCAAACCTCTAAGCCAAGAAAATAATGCATCAGACCGAGATCTTTCATTTCAAATTCATAGGTGAGCTTCGTCTTACACTGTGCTATCAGCTGTTCCTCACCTGTAAGGAACAAGTCATCCACATATAGGACAAGGATCAAGATATGATTATGAACAACCTTAAAATACAGATTGGAGTCAACAATACTTTTGGAAAACCCTAAGCTGTGGAGGAATCCATCCATCCTCGCATACCGGACTCTCGGAGCCTGTTTGAATCCAGACAAGGCTTTCTTCAGTTCACACACATGGGTCTTATTCCCATGAGTCACAAAGCCTTCAGGTTGTTCAATGTAGACTTCCTCATCAATCTTGCCATTGAGGAAGGCTGTCTTTACATCCATCTGATGTAACTTCCATCCGAATACTGCAGCAAGAGAAATAATGGTTCTGATAGTAGTATACTTGGCGACAGGAGCAAATGTCTCATCATAGTCAATGCCTTCTTTTTGAGTAAAGCCACGAGCTACAAATCTGGCTTTGTACTTCTCAATGCTGCCATCAACAGCATGCTTGATTTTGTAAAGCCATCTGGATGCTACCTTTGACTTTCCTGTCGGTATGGGAACAACTTACCATACATCATTTTTCATGATTGAACTGTACTCTTCAATCATGGCATCAATCCATACCTGTTGACTTGTTGTTTCTTTGTAAGTGGAAGGTTCAACATTGATGAGCTGGCTCATAAGACCTGAGTACTTCTGTGGCCTTATGCTTTCTTTGAAAGTCTTGGGAGGAGCTTTATGCTTCTCAACTTCTTGTACCGTTTCTCGGTACTAGGCATGTCTCCTTTTGGAAGGAGGAACTTCAAGCAGTTCTTCTAGTGAACTTTCAGTTTCATCAGGTTCATCTGGAATTTGATTCTCAAATTCCTTTTTCTCCCTTTGAACTTCTGAATCTGGGATCTCAGAAGAAGGTCCTTCATGTTTGGGAGAAATCTCTGGCATACCAGTAACCATCTTTTTGTATACCTGGAAGAGCTGTATAGTGGGGGTGTCCAAACCTCCGAAGCCACAACTCACATGGATCGACTGTGTGGTGAACCAAAGCATGAGTGGAATTTTCGGAAGCCTTATAAAGACTTCTCTCTCGAACCCCAATCTGCACAAGAGAGCTTAGCTTCTCATTCTTTGCCTATAGTAGGAATTTCTTGTCCATGAAGAGGACTTTGTAGCCCTTGTCCTTTAAACTAGCAACAGAGAGGAGGTTCTTCTTTAAACCAGGAACATATAAGACATCATCAATATGTAAAACTGTACTTGAATCTAGTTGAAGTGTGGTTGACCCAACTCCTTCAATTCTGTAAGTGGAGTCATCTCCAAGTTCCACTTGAGTAGTGAACTTCTTCTTTCTGTAACTGGTGAGTGCTCCACGATTTCTTGTCATATGTCTGGAGGCACCACTATCTACTAACCAAGAGTTAGCACTGTCAGTGATGGATCAAGAAGGGCAGAGATTAGGTAGAATTCTCTTCTAGGTTCCTCTTCTTTAGTAGTCTTGGTGTTCTTCTTCTTCTTCTGCAGCAGAAGCTTGAATCTTCTTTTGAATTTCCTCTTGGACTACCTGCAATCCCTAGCAAAGTGCCCAAACTTGTGACAATTGTAGCATTCCACTTTTGAAACATCAATGTGCTTACCTTGTGGTTTCTTTCCCTTATTTTGCTGAGCGGAGGGCTTCTTGAAGTTCTTTGTCTTAGCTGTAAGGGCAAGGTTTCCTTCCTTAGTACCAGGTGCCTTGCCTGAAACTCTTCCTTCTTCTTCCAAGCAATCATGCCACAATCTCTCAAAGTTTGGATGATTTTCATGTCCACTTACTGATGCCAGAAATGTTTCCCAAGAGTTTGGGAGACCATCAACTACAGTTTGCACAAGGTCATCGTCATCTACAGTAATACCAATAGCAGTAAGTTGATCTCTTACTTGTGCAATCTTTGTGAAGAAGGGTCCAACTCCTTCATCCTTATTCATCTTTAGTGTCCGAAAAGGCTTCAGTGTCCAAAGCCTTTTCTTCAAAACTCTCTTCTGACTGGGAGCCTTCTTTTCATATAGGTTCTTCAAGGTGTCAAAGCATTCTTTGGCAATCTTCAATGATGTGATGTTGTGCATTAAAGCTTCTTTGACAGAATCATAGATGATCCTTCTAGCCTTAGCTTGCTTCTTCTTGTAAGCAATTCTTCCAGCACTAGATGTTGGGTCTTCTATGGTGTTGAACACCAAATCATCAAGGTCATTTTCCTCCAAGATGGCTGTGAGCCTAGCATTCCAAGAGTTGTAGTTTCCTGAAGCTTTTCTTCCGGTTTGAATATGTTGGTAGCCATCCGCAAAGTGTCCCAAGGTCTAGGAAGACAACGGTAATTAGCCTCTTACTGGGTCTTCACATGTTAAGCTCTGATACCATGTTGAATTTTAGCATTAACATGTATTCTTAAAATTTTGCAGACTGTAGCATAGATAACAATAACAAGTGCAGTAGATAGATCAACACATCACGCACAATGAACACAAGAGTTTTTCACGGGGAAATCTTTAAAGGACAAAAACCCCAAAAGCATTAGTAATTCATCTCGTAAATGAGATGACTTGAATTCTTCAATAATTTCTTTTTCAAACCCCAGATTTTTTTATCAATTTCCAAACCCTAGCACATTTGTCCAACAATTTTGTCAATAAGACAAATTTTACAAAAACTGAGTTAGGGTTTCATGCCCTAATTTTATTTTCTCTGCTGTCCAGACTCAGCTGCCCCGATCTATTGCCTAGGCTGTCAGAGAATACCCAGGCCTCTTCAACTGCTGTCCGAATTTTCTGTTCTAATGTCCAGAATAATTTACCTGTTGCCCAAGCTGCTTGGAATGTCCAGATTGCTGCCCTAGAACTTTTTACTGCTGTCCGGTTCCTTCACTGTGCTGCTCGGATGCCTTAACAGGCTACCCGTGAGGAGATAAGGTTGTTGCCCTATTGTTCGAAGGTACTGCTAAAGTTGCCTGAGCTTCTGTGCTGCTGCCCGTAACCTCAACCTTCAGCCCGAGCTAGGAACAGACTGCCCAGAGTAAAACCAGACTTGCTCGAGCCTGCTCAATCCTGCCCGAGTCTCTGTTGTAGGTGCCCGAGCCTTTGCTATGCTATTGGTGCTGCCCGTGAGTAATGGAAGCCAGTTTAGTGTTGCATGTGGGTAAGGGAATCTAGTTCAAGGCTGCCCGTGAGCTTCTTCTGTTGTCCAAGAGAGATGGCGTCCAGTTTAGGGCTGTTCGGGTTAATAATTTACTTGCCCGTAGATGATAGGAGGTTGCCCAAAAGCTTGTGCTACTGCTAGAGGTCTACCCGTGCCCTAGATTAGGCTGCCCATGTAGTGAATAGGCGGCCCCTGAATGGATAGGGTGACTTGCTGCTGCTGCCCATGAGGATTTTAGCTGCTGCCCGGGAGGAAGATGTGTGCTAGGGTGTAATCCCTAGGTCTGTTGTTGTTCACTTGAGAGAAAACCCTAGTTGCTTAGGGTTTGGCTGTAGCATAGTTGTCGATGAAGGATAGAGATGCCCTAGCTAGAAAGCCTCCATGCTAGGGCATAACCTAGAACAAGAATCTTCTCCCTCTTCCTGCAAAAACATCTAAGGAGCAGTTGAACGATGAGATCAAGTGTGTGTAATAAAGAAATGGATTGATCTTCTTTTATAGCCTTTGAATCACCTGGATGTGGACCAAAACTCAAAAGAACAAAATAATAATATTTTATTCTTTTATCTTTTTGAGTTTTACCTTTAGTGGTACTAAAGGTATTTTTGTACTTTCACTTTGACTCTTAATGGTTTAAGGGTCGTTATGTATTTTTGACTTTTACCTTTAGCCTTCTTAAAGTTCCCTGTGGTCAAAACAAGTGGTCATAGGGGTCCTTCATCCCCACCCAAAGTACATCATCATAAATAGAGAGAATTACTAATGCTTTTATCTCACACTCCTTGTGCAACCAAGATCGAGTACTAGGTGTCTTAACCTGTGTTGTAGGGAAGCGCCCCCCCCTCGCCCTCGCTCTGGAAGCTCGATTCAGACCGAAGCGCTGCGGAAGCTAAGGCGAAGCTGGATTCCAATGGCGCTCCCGATTCGGAGCGAATGGCGAAGCGCGCTTCAATTTTTTTTTTTCGCTCCCTGCCAATTTAGGAAGCATTCGCCTTCTCTTGGATTCCGTACGCTCCCTCTTCGCTTTCCCTTTGCTCTCGGATTTGCTTCCTAAGCGCTTCGGCCTTCGCTCCCCTTTGCTTCCCGTCGCTCCCCCTTTCGCTTCCTCCGTTTTTTGCTGCCCACGCCCGTGGAAGAGAGGAGAAAGGGTTTTGGAGGGAAGGAGGAGGGCTTTGGGGGATAAAGCCCTCTTCTCCTACCTCATTGTCACATTGCAAGAGAAGAAAGGAGAAGAGAAGAGAAGAAGAGAAAAAGAGAAGAGGAGAGTAGAGGAGAGGAGAAAGTTGTAGCTTGCCATGGTGCCACCATTGGAGAGTGGGAGCCAAAGAGGTAGGTTCTACTTCTAACATTTGTACTTTTCTTTTTATTAAAATTTTGAATTTTTTTGACCTTTGATTTCTATGATAGTATGAAATTTGAATGCTTGAGCCTTGGCCATATAAATTCTAGAGTCTAGAGTCTAGAATCTAGTGACTAGAATGTACATTGTTAAAAACTTAAATCTCTAGTTCCTCCCTCATTCTATTGCAGGCAACAGGTTAAATCTCTAGTTTCATTTGGCATCAACCATGATGATGGGTTTATGGTTTATTTTGTTGGTTCCATTTGTTATTTTGATGGTAGTGGTTGGAAACCGGAGGAGGAATGAGGAAGAGGATGAAGAAGTGGGAAGTGGCACATACCATGGAGAGGAGGAGGAGGAGGAGGAGGAGGAGGAAGAGGAGGGGGAAGAGGAGAGGGAAAGCCGAAAGAAAACCAAAGAGGACCCCACACCCTTGTGGAAATATGTCACAAGGCAGGCAGGAACTAGAGGGGGTGGAACCACCAAATTTGTTTGCCCCCATTGTAACAAGACATACACAGGTTCATATACCCATGTGAGAAGACATCTATGTGGGCACATGCCATGTGATGAAAGAAAAATTGTAGGAGTTTGTGTTTGCCCAAATGTTGTATCAACACAAAGAGCCATCTATAAGAAGGAAGAATTTGAAGCACAAAACACATCAAAACGATCATCGGATGACCATGACCTTTCATGCTCACCAAGAACTAGAGACCCATCCACCCAAGGCAGTGAATTCTCTCCCATGTAATTACGTGGCAGCCGCAGGACAATATCAGATTTCCTTGATCAAGGTGGTAGGGACGACGTGGATTCAAAAGTGTATCGGTTTCTCTATGCATGTGGCATACCATTCAATGTTCTTCGCTCACCCTATTGGCATGAAATGATAGAGGCCATCTGCACTGCCCCAGCAGGATACAAGAGCCCCGGGTATGACAAATTAGAACTGTGGGGCTTGACAAGGAAAAAGCCAAGATCCAAAATGCTTTGGGGCAATTCACAAATGCTTAGAATGAGGATGGGGTATCAATTGTATCAGATGGTTGGACCAATGTGAAAGGTAAGCTATTGATAAATGTTCTTGGTGTCTCTGCTATTGGTGCAATCTTCCTTTCGGCACATGACTACTCAAATAAATTCAAGACCGACATGAACATTGCAGAACTCCTACTCAAAAACATTGAAGCTATTGGTCCATACAATGTCATCCAAGTCATAACAAATAATGTTGCTAATTGTAAGGCAGTGGGAGCAATCATTGAAGATAAATACCCCAACATATTTTGGTCTGGGTGTATGGTTCACACACTGAACCTTTTGATGCATGACATTATTAAGTTGAAGGAAAATGAATACAAATGGATTGGTGAACTGTACAAAAAGGGTAAGCACATGATAAGATATATTACCAACCACAGCAATGCCCATGGCATTTTCCGCGCTCACTCAAAGTTAGAGCTATTAAAGATAGCAAAGACTAGATTTTCTAGCTATTACCTCACCTTCAGGCGCCTTTTGAGGGTAAGAGAGGCATTGGCTAGCATGGTATTAAGTGAATCATGGCAAGTCTTGAAAGATAGGGCTACATCCACATCTGACAGGCGTGATTTTCAGGACGTGGAAGACACAGTTCTTGATGGTCAATTTTGGGCAATTGTCAAGTTTGTTTTGCAGTTCACAAAGCCCATTTATCACATGATTCGGTTTGCAGATACAGATAAGTCGGTAATTGGGGAGGTGTATGAGCAAATGGATAGCATGTTGGGCTAGATTAAAGATATTGTTGAATCGAAGGATCCCATCCTGTATGACCATATTCACACACATGTGGTCAAAAGGTGGGATCATCTCAACATTCCACTGCATGCCTTAGCATATGCATTAACACCAAAATATTATTCTCCATCTTGGTTGGCCCAACCAGCACCTGGGGGTGGGGTTAGGAGAAAGCCCCACACAGATCTAGAGGTACAGGTTGGGTACATGGTTGCTATAAACAAGTTGGTCCCTGATGAAGAGGAATGTGCCTTACTGCGTAGTGAATTAAGCAAACACCTCAATGAGATTGGTCTGTTTGGTACTTTGCAAGCTAGAAAAGATTGAGATAGGGCGCCTCCTATTGAGTGGTGAAACATGTATGGCTCATCATGCCCACGCTTGCATAAATCGGCAACCAAAGTGCTTTCATAGGTGGTAAATAGTTCCTCTGCGGAAAGGTGTTGGAGCACCTATAGCTTCATCCACTCGATGAAAAGAAACCGATTAAATGAAAATCGGGCAGAAAGCTTGGTTCATGTACTCATTAATGTGAGCGGGCCAAAACCGATAGATCATGTGTCACTTGGGACACAATCTGGAGGAGCATAACTTGGAGGATGGAGCCTTAACTTTAGAGTGCTTGGAGGAAGAGCTTTTGGGCGATGAGGATGACCATGCAACAGCAGTAGCAGCAACAATGCCACCACCTCCTTTGCCCCCTGGTTCAACTTCACAACCCCCACTTGCATCAATGAGGGGGGGTCATGCAGGATCAAGTCTTGGACATGGCTCTGTGGCTACTAGGGATGAAAATCCTGCTCCCTCTATTCATGAAAATAGACAATGACAAAAGAAATTAGATATTTCTCGTGGCAAGAGAAAACATCCATAAAATCTACTTTTCTTGTCTTTTCTTATATACCGTACTTTCAAGTTTCTGCACTGTTGAGATTCGAGAACTTGAGTCATTGACTCTTTTATATTTATTATGGTATATTTTGTGAACATTACATGGCAATTCAAGTTTGAAGTTTGAAGTTGAACTCTGAAGCTGTAAGGTTGATAACTTGATGTTATGGATAATGGACCTATGTTTGATGAATTCACTAGTATATGATAATTGATTGAATCATTGATGGTTGATGAATGATGTTATATGGTATTATGATTTATCATGTTATGGTTTATTTCATGTTTTTATGCTTTCCATGACTAATTCAACATTCTACAAGCATTTGTTGGCATATATGCATCAAAATATATTAAAAATATATATTATATAAAAAACGCTTCCTAACTAGAAGCTTCTAAAAATTTCGCTTCCTGCTCCCACTCCCGCTCTCGCTTCCCACTCCTGCTCCCGCTCCCAAGTAACCTTGGTCTTAACCAACCGTAGCTAAGCCTTGGAGAAGATCACAAGGCCCACAGATCGAGGGAGGGATTGTCTCACATGCCCATACCCGGTCTAGGACTTATAGTGATATCTTGGTAACAAACCAGGTGCCTCAGCCATAGGCTGCATAATTTGACCCAAGGTCAAATACTTGGTAACAGACCAAGCGCCTCCATTCTCCCGGAGAATGGCCCTCAGCCATAGGCTGAGTCCCCCAGTACTAGACTGGTTCATCTTCCTGGTAACTGACCAGGTGCCTCCATTAAAAGAATGGCCACTCAGCTCTAGGCTGAGTCCCCCAGTGCTGGACTGGTTCCACATTCTGGTCCCTGACCAGATGTCTCCATTCAACAGAATGGCTACTCAACTCAAGGTTGAGTCCCCCCAATGTTGGACTGGTTCCACATTCTGGTCCCTGATCATATGTCTCTATTCAACAGAATGGCTACTCAACTCAACGTTGAGCCCCCCAGTGCTGGACTGGTTCCACATCTGGGTCCCTGACCAAATGCCTCCATTCAACATAATGGCTACTCAACTCAAGATTGAGTCCCCTAATGTTGGTCTGGTTCCACATTCTGGTTCTTGACCAGATGTCCCCATTCTCCTAAGAGAATGGCTTGGCTCTCGATGTTGCTCAGGAAAAATCAACACATTTTACGGTACCAAATGACTTAAAGTAACACCCTTCACACAACTCTAGAACATAGGTCTCTTAGAGTTTCATGCGACCTTTAATAAGAGAGGGTCGTGGTGGAGGGTTCGTACCCTCCCATGGATTCCTTCACTTAGCTCCATGCGAAATGTGCCCACACACAGTACTCATGTAGAGATATTTTGGCGCAGAGACTCAACGCAATTGATTAGAGTGTCGCTCACATGTAGAGGTATGGAACACAATCACTCAAGATTTCTTTTCTTCATACACAGACTTTCCAAGCATTATCACAATCCCTATGTAGAGAAGGAATAAACTTCGTGCACAAAAGAAATACAAAGAAGAGGGAAACATGATCTCTAACTTAGGAGTGAAATCACATTGGGAGATGCACAAGCTGCAAACTTTTGGTCGCTTTGCTTGCACATAGGTTACGTTGTAGAGAGCCTCTTTACATGTGATAACTTTGCCTACAATAGAGAGTGGAAGAGATGTGGAGTTTCGAAGTCCATGGGGAAGCCGGAGAGAGATCGAGAGAGAGGAAGGCAACAAGTATTCAACGATTGCAGCAAAGAATTTCGTTCAATGTTTCGGCCAAAAGAAGACGGTCGTGGTTGTAACATATTGCAAGTGGGGCTGAGTTTTGATTAAGATCAATGGCTTCCCTATTGAGCTAACTAACTAAACATGAGATTCTTCGTTACGAGGCATTCGAACTGATTCTTCTATTGGGACGCCATTGCTTGGCTGGCATGGATACGAGAATTAGAGTGATTGGAGGAGACTTCACGACAGAGAGGAATCGTGCACGTGGATTAGGGTTTCATTGGTACCACATAACGGTTATGGCAGACTGGTGAGAATATTGTAGAGCCAAGTCTGGTATTGCAGAGCAGACTGGAGGGCATAAACCACACTAAGGACAAGGAATATGGCAGACTAACACATGCCATAGGGCTAAAAAAAGCTCTAATACCATTGTTGAAATGCCCAATTGGGAAAATAACTAAAGACTAAAGAAAGACAATTAAGACAACATAGAATAGGCATGAAAGCACACAATTTTCATTAAGATAATATACATATAAATATAACATGGAGTGAAGCTTGGTTTCATCTCCCAAGCCATCTTTTGGCCTCCAAGATGACTCTTGGTATTCACTTGACATGAATAGTAAAGACAAACTACAACAATTATTAACCCTAATGAATTAATATTTCCAACAAAACCAAGCAAAAATGTGTGTGTGTGTGTGTATACATGAGCTTTCATGTAATCCCAATATGCCAAGAACTACTCAGTGTTTAAATTAATAATATTCAAGATATGCATGGTTTCCCAAAAATTGCATGCGAAAGAGCTATTTATCAAAGAAAATTGTAAATTAGCATTCCAATGATTGTTTAAAATAAAATCATTTATGCTTTCCTTCCATACTATTAAAAGTATTATATTTGAACATCTTGTCAAAATGCTACATTGTTGAGTGCTCAAAATGAAATGAGATAGAGGGTTTGTGCTATTTGAGATTCATAAGTATTAGCAAGAGAATTCAACGAAACCAAAACTAACACAAATTATGCAATGAATAAAGAGATGAACAACACTAGGGTAGCCAAGAGAGGTGCAACCCTAGAGAGAAATACATGCTAGCACAAGTGCATATGAGAGAGAAATAACCCAAGCATAAGATAGACAAACTAAGAACAAGAGGGCACAGTGATCCCTTAAGCTAATTATTTTAGACTTTCATTCATTTAACATATCACATCATAATAATTGCATGTACAAGGATCACTGAAAGCACATCATAAAAGAGATACAAAAAGTTCTCCTGTGGGAAACCCTTAAAGGGAAGAAAACCCAACAACTTCTTTAGTATAGATTCGTCAATAAGTACAATGTCTTCTAGTACAATCCAAGAGCTAAAGGATCTTCCATGAAGATCTCGAGGATAAGATAAGATAGAAAACCCAAGCATAAGATGTTTTCACAAATGAAACTACTCTTTTCCCAAGAGAACTTCTTCTTCTCTCTTTAGTGAATATGCTTGCTTGCTTGATGTCTCCAAATGAGAGGTGCGCCCTCTCTATTTCTACTCTTTTCTGTTTGACTTTTCCACAAACTAGGCCAACTTCACAGTGGCAGATTTACCAAAAGCTGGGGCAGTTTTAACCTGTAACTAGGGCAGTTTTACCCAATGATTTATGTGGGGCCGACTTGACTGTTTTCACTTGAATTATTTTAGGGTTTTACATGATCAATTACAATATGAATATTTCCTGAAGGAAGTACAACAATAATACATCAAGAATACAAGAAGAATATCTTCGGAAGTTACACAATCTTCAACACTCCCTCTTGACAAGGAAGGTATTCTTCTAACACGATCATCATCATCACAACTATTGCAACTCTATACTCAGACCATCGACTATTGACATCTCTCGAATCTATACATCATAAGAAGTTCTCTCTATGAGCAAGCCATCAAGTGGATACGACCCAGGAGCACAAATTGTCACTAGGTGACTACCTGCGTTACCACACTATCATCTCGTGAGTGAGGCCTAGGAATATACATTAGGTCACATAGTGACTACCCGCCATCACGTCACATCCAGATCATCTCATGAGTGTACCCTAGGAATATACATTACGTTACACACAGTGAATACACATTATGTTACACATAGTGACTACCCGCTATCACGCCACATCATGTGAAGAGCAACCTAGGTCTAAAACCTGCGCCTTCGCACATCAGGGAAACACGACTCCGTGAGTGTAGTCTAGGAATATACATTATGTCACACACAGTGACTACCCTCTACCACGTCACCTCATGTGGAAATCAGCCCAGGTCTGTAACTTGTGCCTTTGCACATGCATGTATGCTTGCCATAGCATCCTCGTGAGTGTAGCCTAGGAATATACATTACGTCACACATAGTGACTACCTGCTACCACATCACCTCACGTGGAGATCAGCCTAGGTCTGTAACCTGCGTCTTCGCACATGTGCTATGGCACTCACTACTCCCTCTTTCGAGGAACATCGATTTGGACAACTCCAAGATTGTCCCTGAAGTACTCAAACTTCATTCTCGACAGAGGCTTGGTCAACACATTAGCTATCTGCTCATCTGTCGCCGCATATTGGAGCCTCACTGCTCCTCTCTGCATCATATCCCTGATATAGTGGTACCTGATCTCAATGTGATTTGACTTGTCATGAAACATTGGGTTCTTAGACAACTTCACATAGCTCTAGTTGTCGCAGAAAATGCAAGTCACCTCTAACTCGAGATTGAACAATTATGTAATTAGCTTTCGAAGCCACATTGCCACACAGCTAGATGAACAAGCTACAATGCCTCGGCTGTACTCAATGGCACGTTCATTTGCTTCTTGCTGAACTGGGAAATCATGCCAGACCCCAAACTGAAGCAGCAACCCGAAGTGTTGTTCCTATCTGTGACACTACTAACCCAATCCGAGTCAACATAGCCTTGTAGGCTAATACTTTGATTCGTTGAATATCTGAGCCCATAGTCAATCATACCCTTCAGGTACCTCAACACATGCTTTGCCGCAATTACATGAACACGTCTCAGCTCTACCATTTACAGACTCAATGTGTTCACCACAAAGCATATATCCGGCTTCGTGTTCGTTAAGTACATCAACGAACCAATCATCTGTTTGTATACTGTGGAATCAACTGTCTCTGAAGTAGTATCACACAACAACTTCAAGTTTGATGCCATCGGTATAACCATGGCCTTGCAATCCATCATCTCGAATCTCTTCAAGATCTCTACTGCAGACTTTCCTTGACTAAGGAAAATTTCATTTGGGTTCTTCCACACCTCAAGACCTAAGAAGTAGTGCATACTTTGGTCTTTCATCTCGAACTCTATGACAAGCTTCTTCTTTGTTTTTGCAATGAGCTTTTCGTCACCTGTTAGGAATAGGTCATCTACATACAATAGTAGTATCATTGGTTTTCCATCTTCTACCTTGAAGTAAAGGTTCGAATCCGCTTTAGTCTTGGTAAATTCCAATCTCATCAGAAATCCATTTATCCTACCGTATCATGTCCTGGGTACTTGTTTCAAATCGCACAAGGCCCTAGTGGCTGCTCCACATACACTTCCTCTTTGTGAGGCGAGACATCCGGTATTACTCTAAGGATATCCTTGAGATACTGAGGCAAACAACCCTTTGCCATGGATAGAGGCCTTGGCTAAGTGATAATGTCTCTCAATCTGCCTTTGAGATCTGTGCTGTAGTCACTCCCTTTGAAGCGGAGCTTTCCTGCTCCCTCTATAACTAAGCACTATCCTCCCTCTGCATCTTAACATCTTGTACTCTCTACATCGGGACATCTAACACTGGAGTGACTGGTAGCCTTCTTTGCTTATGATGTTCTATTTATCCCTCTATGGCATCTCAGGTCAAATGAGTCTACTGAGATGAGCTTCTTTCTCTCAAGGTCCCTGGAAACCAAGATTCTCCATCTCGAACTCTGTTGTAGGTTCCCTCTTGCACCCATTTATAAGGTTCTTGTCCTTTGAAATCAACCATCTTCAACCTTGTAGCAAAGGTTGAAATCTCATCACTCTAGGTGATATTCAAGGTGTGTAATGCCCTAGGTCCCTTCTGAGCCTATACAAAGCCTTCTTCAATTTGCACACATGTGATTCTCTGTCCTGTGTCTCAAATCTCAGTGGCTGCTCCACGTACACTTTTTCTTTTACTACACCATCCAGGAAAGCTAACTTCATGTCCATTTGGTGTACCTTCTACTTCATCACTGCAACTATCGCAAGTATAGCTCTAATCGAAGTGTATCTCCTTGTAGTTAATTCCTTCTTTCTGGGATAAGCCATGTTACCTACTAAGTCATGCTTAGTTGGTTTTATGAAGTGAGCCGACAAAGTTGATTAAACACACTTGTTCATTCTTTAGAGTCCAGAAGTCCGCCAGGCTTTTTCTGGGAGATTTTTTAAACTTTTTGTAACACATGTTCACACCCCCTTGGGGAAATTGTAAAAATTGTGCTAGCTTGGTCAGTTTTATAAAAGACTCAGCTTCCTAGACTTAGACATCAAGCCGACTAGCCCAAAGTATATTTTCCCTTGGTAATTATTTGTTGTTGAACAAACGACTTATAATTTATGAGTTTTTCTCCCGCACCTCCAAAGTTGGGGTAGTCATTTTGGTGGTTAGGTCTGAGGGGGTTACTAGAGCCTTTGTGTCAATGTTTATAAACATGCTAGGCATTCGAATTGAGTTGTATGCACATGTGCTAGGTTCCCCTAGGTTTTTGTGCAATTATGAGAAAATTATGTTTTCTCGCAAAATTAAGCCATTTTTTAATGGTTCTGTTAAAAAATTTGTAAATGTCATAAAAACTTGATCCGGAGGCAGAATTTGGCGTGTGGAGGCTTGTTTTCACACTCAGAGCGTCCTCTTCACCACGACCCACTTTTCATATGTTTTGGGTGGCTAAAACATCCCGTAAAGCATTAATTTGCTAAGGGTGCATCAAAATGCCATTTAAATGCTAAAGTTGCAACAAATTGGCACAAAAGGACAAGTTTGAAAAGTAAAAAATGACTTGTTTAGTAGGTTGGGTGACTGGTTCCCTTATGAGTTAGTGAGTTCATCCAAATGCTAAAACGTCAAACTTAGGATAAACTTTGAAGTGTTACGAATCATATGGCATGGGAGGTGATGCCAACATCACGGATTGGCAAGAGGGTGTTTGTATTGGCGACTTGGAGATGTGGCGAATGAGGAGAGAGTTGTTGGGAATTTGGTGAGGGGCGCACCTCTCTTGGAGAGGTGGCGTTCTCTCCTTGAAGATTAACTCAAGCTCAATCCTAATTTATCTCACAAACTCAAGCTAAGTCAACGTGAGCTCCCACTTGTGGATGCACTCCCTCCTTGCTATGGCTCTAAATAAAGCATGATCCTCTCCGTTGAAGCTAGTTAGAGTTGCATCGGAAGGCTTGCTATTGTAATACTGTTGTTATATTTTTCATTGTGAATAAATAAGCTTTGGAGGCTAATGGTGTTGTGCCTTTTTGTGTGGATCGTGATTGTCATGGTGTTTTGAGGTAACATGTTTCAATATTTAGTTGCTTGCTCTTGCTTTTGTATCTAGTTTAAGAAAGGATTGCTCCCAATTAGTAAGAATAGAATGCTGTAAGTAAGTTTACTTGCTTGTTCTATTTTATTTGATATGTATGCTTAGAGATCTAGATCTAACATGTCTTATAAGGTTATATGCATGTTGTTTTAATCTCAATTCATATATATCACCAGATCTCACAGTTTCCTTGCAAGTTTCTTGAGTAGGTTACAGGTTGTCCAGCGTGAAGAAGAAGAGGATCTAGTTTGATTCCTCTTCATCTTCAACATTTTTCGAGACATAGTCCCTCGGCATCCCACCAAGAATCCTCTTGGGTTATCTTTCCGGCAACAAGCTCTTCTCTACCTCCTCTTTCTTTAAAAAAAAAAATCAATACTCTCCTTTGGTTACTTGGTTTCTAGCTTTTATTTTTTAGATCTATCATTTTAGAGTAAAATTTATCGTATATCTATTTTAAAAAAAAAGCTCATAGTCTAGATTTGAAAGTTTCGTACAAAAGATCTTTCCTTTGCAAGCAATATCAGTTATATTCTTAACTTGTCAATTGAATGTATTTTGCCTAAATTTCAAAGTTAAATCTAGCATATTAGTGCTTGGCATTGGCTGCCTTTCAAAGGCTGTTCAAGACCCTAAGAGAGTGGGTTTCACGATCCCACTCCTCTTAGTTATTGCTTTCTAGATCTAGTTTTACTTAGCAACTTTTTTTAGTATTTTCCTTACTTGCCCAAAGCACTTTCAAAGTGATTTTGGGCATTCATGAATCCTAACAACTAATAATTCGCTGATTTTTGTATTGTGACAGCATGAAAATAGGATTTGGGCACAAGATTTTGGCAGGTTCAAGCGAACAAGGACATCTTTGAACCCTCCTTTTTTTCCTTAGCTTTTTCCACACTTTTGTAACCTCTTTCCTCCAGGATCTATAAGGAGAAAGAGGAGTTCTCCAAGCTCTAATATAATTATAAAACATAATAAAAGTCTTGAGTAGGCTCCTAAGAGCCCACTCCACATCCCCCATCCTTGCAGTGGGAATTTGCATCGGTGCCACTTTTCTTGTTTTTTCCATATTTCTGCTTAGTTTAGTTTCCCTTTGCAGATTTGTATACTTTGATAGGTTTATGTTTGCTACATCATTCATTTTTTTTCAAAGTAATACAAGTACTAACCCCACGACTTCTCGAGTCACCCGAAAGGGGAAAGAGATGCGTGGTAGGATTAATTAGAAAACACTTTGTTTATTTTGTACTGCTTTTACTTTTCCGGTAATTTACTCCCCTTGCTTTCCCAATTATGGTTTTATAACTTGAAAGAGACTCTCGGGGATTTAATAAACAAGCAAACACCTAGGCAATAAAATCCTTAAAAGTTACCAAGGCTCCATTGTGTATGCTCTGGACTGCTGCGGTTCGATCGACTAGTGGGATGCATCAAAAGCAACATAAGTGGCTAGTTTAAATTAGCCTCTCTTTCAAATTAACCTCCCAAGGCGAAAATCCAACGCCTCGATTTAGTCCGCCGTGGGGAAAGTTCACCGAGGAAGCGAGAACCACTGGATAGTGACCTCGGGATACCGTTAGGCTACACCCTTGTTGGTGTAGTGTTTGACACGTCCCAAAGACTTCGATCCAGCCCACATAGTCTTCGCGTGGGACCACATCGGATAAGGGTTTTGGACATACTTGTACTGTTAGGTATATCTGGAATCCCCTTCTCCCTTGTTTAATCCACTCAACTCATCATTCACTTAAAATTGACCAAAAACAATTGCAACGCTTTTTCAGCACTATAATCTTGTGACTCCATTTTTTTTAGTATTGGTCTATTCTCCTTGTATTGTACAAACATTAAACTCGAGTTTATTCATGTGTTGATTAAATTATAATTTCTATGCTGTTGTGCTGATACTCATTGTTGCAAATATCTTGTTTCAGTATTTATTTTTCATAAGAAAGAACTCCTAAATAATTCATCCATAAACCACCGCTAAAGCTTAATTAACCTTAGCAACCAATTAGGGTCTACCCCCCTTGGCTTTGTTTGGAGTTGCCCTAAACGGAGGAGTCAAGATCAAGTGACAGTGTTTGACCCAAGACTTGCCCCCAAGGATGCACTTAGTGGCTTGAAGATTTCTGCCACGACTAACCCTCGTCAGGTGCGTGAAAGGCGACAACATTAGGAGTCAAGATCAAGTGACAGTACTTGACTCAAGACTTGCCCCCAGGGATGCACTAAGTGGCTTGAAGATTTTTGCCACGACCAACCCCCAAGGTGCTTGAAAGGTCGACAACAAGCCACAAGCCATAAATCTTGCCTTGCACTTATGTAGTATGCTTGCATTTGTAAATCTTCTTAAAAGTTACTGCTGAATAATCATCACTTGTTCTTCGAAACAAGTCTCATCGTTCTTCTCTTGTAGGTGATTGTACACGATCTTTCCTATAAGTCAAATTCAGTTGCATGGTTAGAAACATTTCATAATTTTCAAAACATACTAATAATGACAAATTCTTATGCAGAAAGACATAGGTCACCCAGTCATGCAACTATCTTAGCCAATGCTTCAACACAACATTCATCCATATCTCGTATACATACGGTGACTTACTAGATGCCTTCCATCTTTACTAGAAATAATTAAGAGCGTGCACTGCATCCAACATGTCAGCAAAGAGGTTTCATTCTAGATAAGCAATGATGACTCATGGAATGTTGTGCAACAATATAGGATTCTTACCCATTACATGCATATTAGTAGTATACTATTCACCAATGCATTTACTCTAATATGCATAATACATTTCTAAGGAACATAAATATGTACACAACTGAACAATATCATTTAAACAATTAGATATACAAGAAATGACAATTCAAATACTCTTCTTTCTTTGTTTGGTTGGCTCCCTCTTGATCTCAACCTCCTTGCAGAAATAACTAGTATCTGGAAGCGTACCTTACTTCATCATCGGATTCTGAGGACCTGTGTCCATCTTGCTCATGATCGACAATGCTTGTGCAATTCTTCTACGCCATAATTCATTTGGTACTATGTACTAGTGCTGGATTTGAATGTCCCTTCAACAGCTACATCATCGATAGTTTTTCCACCTAGCCATATAAGAGCTTGACCATCAACAAGAGTAACTCTATATCCATGTTCTTCTAGTGCTGATATGAAGAGGAGGTTCTTCTACAATACATCTTTCATCTTCATAGGTTTTCCGGAATTCAATCTTCTTGGAGGCTTCTCCTACTCCTTATATAGAATATTGATAATTATCTCGAGCTTCACCTTATGAGGTGAATCCTTCAACTTGTGAGACAATACATATTACTCTTCTCTTGAACAATCTTCTCTTGCCTTATTCTGAATAGGTTCATCGTCGTCTGTGGTATGATACATCTTATTCTTCCTTTTTTGATCTGAACTTTTGCATGGGGACAATTCCAGGCAATGTGTCCCAATTTTTGACAATAATAACATCTGAATGTTGAGTAATCTTTCTGGGATTTGTGAGTCTTATGACACTTCTTGAATCCCCCAGGCTTCTTGTGAGAGTGTTCTTCCTTCTTGAACTTCTCTTTCTTCGTATGTACTGCTAATGCTTGATTATGATCTTCACCCATCTTTTTTCGATCTAGCTTCTTCAATTTGGTTTCCAGTGGCTTCGAGTTGTTATTTGATTTGAGAGACCCTTGTAAAGTGGGATTGGATGGTCTTTGAAATTTGCTTTTTCACATTATTGAGTTGAGTGCTCAAGGTCATCTTCTGGCTAATGTTCTTTCCTTCAAATAGCTTGGTCAATGCATCAAACATCTCCTTAGGAGTCTTCAAGGAGGAAACATATGGGATCAAGTGATCCTTGATGGAGTCAACAATGATCCTCTTGGCATTTTGACCATATTCTTCTTGTGTCTAGCTTTGTCTTCATCTCTCTCTGGCACTGCAACTTCTTCTTTGACATAGTTTTCCAAGTCATGTTCTTCTAGTGTGAGAAGCACTCTATACTTCGATGTTCAGAAGTTCTTAGTTCTTAGCTCCTTCAAGCTTGTCCTCAAGCTTGATATTGTTTGTCATCTTGATAAAGTGAGAATCTCAAATGGAAATAGAGAGAATAATGCTTACCAAGAAGAATGCTCCAATCAAGTGCTTGCTTCGATGCCTTCAATGCTTTCTAGAAAGCTGCTACTGGTTGATTCTAGGGTTTGTAGGAGAAACCCTAATTTTCCAACTTGGGAATCTCCCAAATCTGATTTGAGAGAGAGATGCGCCTCCTCTAGGCAAGTTGAGCAATGGTCTTCTTCTTTCGAATTGTGGACAAAATTGCCAAAAATTTGATGCCTTAGTTTTTCTTGAGCAGTAGTGATAGGGACAAAACTGAAAATCCTCGTATTTGAGTTTTGCCTCGACAAAATGATGCGCCCTTCTAGGGTGAGTTGGAGAATGCCTAGGTCAAACCCAATTGGTGGACAAAAAGTATTAAAGTATGGAGCCCTAGTTCTTGACCTCGACAATTTTTAGGTCAAAACTGCAACTCCCCAAATTGGAATCTTCCTCCACAGAAAGATGCAGCCTCCTAGGGCAAGTTCAATGATGCAAAGGTCGAGGTTGATTTGTTGGCGGAAAGGCTAGAATCATGGAACTCTAATCTCTGACAATTGCAGCTGTTACGGCTGTTGCATTGAAGTCTTTCAGCACGTCTCTGATACCATGTTAGAATTACATCTTACAAGCAATTATATTAGACTTTCATTCATTTAGCATATCACATCATAATAGTTGCATGCATAAGGATCACTGAAAGAAAGACAAGCACAACATAAAAGAGACAAAAAATTCTCCTCTAGGAAACCCTTAGAGGGAAGAAAACCCAACTACTTCTTAAGTATAGATTCATCAGTAAGTGCAATGTCTTCTAGTACAATCCAAGAGCTAAAGGCTCTTCCACAAAGATCGAAAGAATAAGATAAGATAGAAAACCCAAGAATAAGATGTCTATACAAAAGCAGCTACTCTTCTTCCAAGCGAACTTCTTCTTCTTCTCTCTCTAGCGAATATGCTTGCTTGCTTGATGTGTCCAAATGAAAGGTGCACCCTCTCTATTTATAATATTTTTTGTTTGACTTTGACACTAATTGGGTTGACTTCACTAGGGCATATTTACCCAATGTTGGGGCAGTTTTACCCGGTAACTGGGGCAGTTTTACCCAGTGATTTCTTTGGGGTCGACTTGACTGTTTTCACTTGAATTCCTTTAGGGTTTTACATGATCAATTACAATATGAATATTTCCTGTAGGAAGTACAACAATAATACGTCAATAATACAAGAAGAATATCTTTTGAAGTTGCGCAATCCTCAACAAGAAATACAAAGTGCACTAGAGAGAGAAATAACCCAAGCATACGATGGATCAAACTAAGAACAAGAGAGCACATTGCTCCCTTAAGCTAAATCACTTGTATAAAAATGAATGAATGATTACATTGTGTGAAATTACAAATAAGAGTTATGTATCTATACACAACTAAAGAGGTATGGTGCTTTCCCTGGTGAGGGGATATGGGCATGTTATCAACCAAACTCACACACTTTAAGATAAAGTCCTAAAGCTCTAGGTATGGTGTAGGTGTAACTAAGAGGGACACCGAAATCTCTTCTGCTCTTTAGGTTGCCTCTTCTCCAACACAAGGGAGGCTTCCTTAGATTAGGATTGCTATTGCTTGCAATGCGGTTCAAGGTGAAATGAAGAGATAGCTCTAACAAAATGGTTTAGAATAGTAAATTAGGAAATAAGGATGAATGGAATGGAGGCTATTGTCTTATCCATTGGGCAAACGAGGACAACCAAGGTTCAATGAAGGTTAAAGGAATGATTAGAAAGGGTTGGAGCATCAAGGCTACAAACCCTAGCCACTCTCTAATTGCTTCACAAAATTCAAAAATGTATCAAAAGGAAAACCCTATATTAGAGATTTTCAAATTGCCATGTAAGGGATAAGAGATCATATAACCAATATTTGAGATACATACTACATACTAAAATTGGCAATTGACAACCACCACAATGAAGAAGAAGAAAGATTTACCCCATAACCCAAGACTGTTAGCATTTGAAAACTTTATTCATAAGTGAAATATGAGCAATAAACTAACCATCCAAGAGAGCGCTTTGATCCACCATCTAAAAGAAACTAATAGATATTCAACTAAGCTCAATGAGTTTCTTCCACAATCCAACCATTAGAAATGGAGAGAGCAAAGCCTTAAATTGGTTTTAGCGCGTCTTCCTTCTACAATAAAATATCAGTAAACATCCTAGATCTAGTTTATGGAGGAGTAAAGAAACAACAAATACTCTAACTACCACAACCAAATGCATGAAATAAGGTGATCAAACCCACATGTACAATCCTTCAATTAAGAGAGAGTAGTGTGCCTCCATCAAAGGAGGGATATTGTCAGGTAGAACCCCAACTCCTAGCCTCGAAAGGTTCTCTCAAGTGAACAATCCAAGAAAAAGGTCCAATAAGCTTGCAAGATAATGGATAATCCTTAGATCTAAGGTTTAACCCTCCTAGATCTCCTCTAATGCCAAATGACCTCCTCAAAATGGGGTATAGAACAATGTAGAGCACCTCCAAGGTGGATGCCTCAATGAATAGGCTCCTAAAAGGTGGAGCATTCCCTCAATAAAGCATAGGAAGATGTGAAATGAAGGCTCTCCATCCAAAATTTCCCACTATTTGTGGCATATATATATCCTCCAAGTGAAGCGTTCTATCAATCAAGGTTAGAACAATATCAAAGATGCTACAATGGCCATACATGTGGCCCCCCAAGTGAATGTTCCATCAATAGACATGAATGAGCGTGAAAGTAACCTCAAAAAAGTGGATGCTTCTTAAGAAAAGTCAAGAAATGATGGCACATGTGAGTGTAGAACAAATCATTTATACCCTTGAAAAGTGTGCAAGTGGTTGTATGATGTATCTATACATCAAGGTGTCAAACCCTCAACCAATACATTGAACCATGTGTATAGCTCATCAAAGTAGGGAACGACCTCATCAGGCACATGCAAATGCCCCATGTCCATGCCTTAGGGGTGCTCTATACCAACTCATCAATGTATGTGCAAGGGATAGATGTATGAATTGAGGAGACCACTTAATGAGGAATGGGATGACCCCTTCTACAAACCAATAACATGCCTTCATATATGTGAAGAGTGAGAAACAACAAGAGCATTCCACATAAAATGACAACCAATAATACGGAGATGTCATCCAAGTGTCAAGGAACAAGGGCACTACAAGGATAACCCATCATAAGTCATCCATGCCATCAAATCATGCCAAATAATCTAGAGCGCTCCATAGGAAATGAGTATTATGCCAACAAACAAATTCTAGAAAGGAGAGCATTCCATGAAAAACCAAGCGTCTCTAATCACCAACCACTTCATATGAGTTGGAGCGCTCTGAAGAATATCATCCCTAGGCCATCCATGAGTGTGAAACACACCCAAGACCTAGTGCACTCCATCAAAATGAGAGTCCATGTCACCTAGAAGTCACATTATCCCAATAATGCTAGGGCACTCCCATGGAAAAGCCTCCAAACGCCATTATACCATGAAAACAACAATCATTCCACCAAAAGGAGCTTCCATACTGAGGAGATGCCTAGTATAACCATAAGCTCCATACCATGAAGATGCCTAGTATAACCACAAATTCTTAGGCGCTCTAAGGAAAAACTAGCGACAAGTCATCTCTAAGCATCAATCGCTGCAAATGAGCTAGAGCGTCCCATGAAATACCCATCATAAATCACCCCTATGTGTGAACCATGACCAAAGAGCAAGAGCGCTCTACAAGATATGATACTTTATGTCATGAACCAACAATATATGAGTGAAGTGCATCATCGTGTTCTAGCTAGGAGGCATCAACCCTCGTAAACACATCCATAATCATCCATAGCAATTATTTATCAAAGAGCATTTACTAACACTTCTTAAACTTTGGAGGACCCTAAGAAGATGGGTTCCCATTCCGTGAATATACAAGGTGTTAGTAAATTCCTATGCAAAACAAACTCCAAGCATGCCAATATCATCCATATGAAAGCACATCAACATCAAAACATCAAGAGATATCATAACCTATAGCTACTAGTACTAATGATCATCCTTCAACCAAATGCCTGAAATAGGGCATCATTGCAACATGAAGCACAACTCTAGCATCAAGAACCCAAAGGCATCCAACACCTCCATTAACCTATTAGTCAAGTCTTATCATGAATAATCATGTGTAAGACCTCATACAACATATGGGGTAATAGGGCATGCATTGACTTGATTAGGTTGACCTTGAACAAGCCTAGAAATATAATGTAAGAGTAGAAATAATTTCAATCGAGGCCATATGTGATTATTACACCCTTAATTCAAATTTCAACCCCCTCCCCACCAATCTTAACAGGGGTCCACGAACACACAACATCACATCACCCTCGCTTAGTTTGAATAGGGGGCGATGAAGATAAGACATTACATCACACCCTCCCTTAATCGAGAATCTCCCACACCAATACAATTCCATAAGTCAGTGAAGGTGGTCACGGGTAGAGATTTTGTGAAGATGTTGACATGTTGATTCGTTGAAGGGATAAAGATTGGTACAAGCTATCCTTGAGAATGGAGGTACCAAATATAGCGCATCTAGATATCAATATGCTTTGTCTTTTGATGGTCCACAAGATTGTGAATAACTTGAATGGTGTTTTTATTGTCACAAAATAGAGTGTGAAGAGTTGCTTGAGAAAGACCCAACTAATCAAGAATCATCAACATCTAGGGAAGGTGCTTACTGATGAGAACACTAGCATATTTCCCTTATGTGGAAGAGAGACCCATAAATTGCCGCTTCTTGGAATACAAAGATATTGGGCTAGAACTAAGAATGAATAAATACCAGGAAGTGGATCACCTCCCATCAAGATCACCAACCTAGTCAACACAAAAATTTATGAAAAAGGATGGGAGCGTTGACAAAATAGTGGTTGCCCATGTGAGTAGTGCCTTTGAGATAGTGTAAAATACACTTGGCTGCTTGCCAATGAATCTTGTTATGCTCTTGGATATATCTAGAGCACATGTTGGCAAACAAGACAATGTTTGGATGTGTATGAGTAAGGTAGAGTAGACTTCCTACTATAGGTTGGTAGACAATAACACCAAATAATGGATGAGCCTTAACGACACTTCATTTGAAATATCATCCTAGGATAAGCTTACCTATCATGAAACATTGTAGAAGATCTAGAGTATATTGGGGTTGAGAAAGTGATATCCAGAGGAGCATTGAATAATTTGGAGACTGAGAAAGTAGTGGAGTAGGCCTCAATCAGTCATTTGAAATGAGTCTCGAAGCTGTAGCTTTAGTTCTATAATCATGGATCATGAATGACTTATGAAGATGTGGTTATCAACATAAAGGACAATGATGAGTGCCTAATTTTAATCATAGTAGCATAATTCGAGTACGAATACGATTTGGTATGGATAAAATGTGTAACGAATTTTTATTATTATTACGGATAAAATACGGAAGTAGACCACTTATCGATTAAAAGACATGTATTTTTCAAATTTTAGAAAGGTTAAAAATATACATAAACCAAACAAAAATTTCATGTAACATTTAGTCCTCATTAAAAACCACTTAAAAAGTATTTGAACAAAATTTAAACCAATGTTATACTGAGATGTGCCATAATTTTTAAGAACAGATCGCACAAATAATTCACATACCAAATTCCATCAGTTTTCTATATATTTAGGAAAATGGACTTAAAAAAAATATTTGAACAAATTTTAAACCAATGTTACACTCATATGTGCCATGATTTTAAAGAACATATCGCACAAATAATTCACATACCAAATTTCAATTATTTTCAAATTTCTATATATTTAGGAAAATGGTCGTATTAAATATGCGTACGAGAAAATTATATTTTTATTCATGGCGGTCTCAAAATGAATATTAGATTTCCAATAAATAGGCATGAAGTTCACAGTCCAGCTGGTGTGAGAGAAGGAATTGAGCCCCAGTGAGAAAGCCTAACTCGCGCGTGAGAGAAGGACATCGAGCCCAACCCACGTCTGAGAGAGGATAGAGCCTGTGTCCTGCATTGGCATGAGAGATAAGGCCTCAAGATGCTGGTTTTTGTAGGGAATTGAATTGCCATGTTTTGTTGTTAGTTTGGTAATTTTCGAGCTAGTATTCAATTGTATATTCTGTACTACACCTAATATAAGGTGAACTTGAATTGCCTCCGAATTTCTGTACAGGAAAGACCAATACAACATAATTATGCAACTATGATTTTAATGATGGCGAATATAGAGATGATGCTCAATCTTGTAGTGAGAGAAGCCACGCCTAAGAAAGAATGTGTGGAAGTTCTTGTTGTTGCCTTTCATGCCCCTTGGGGTGTTTTGGTGTGGCAGAAATCTTCAAGCCACTAGGTGTGTCCTTGGGGGCAAGTCTCGAGTTGAGATACTGTCACTCAACACTCAACTCCTT
>LPNX010893881.1:82871-128250 GCA_001517045.1 Pseudotsuga menziesii
ATAATTTCGACAACCTATGAAATTTAAAGCATTCACAACACATTGATGAATTTAAGCCGAAAGTAGATATTGTCGACCAGTGCCGTGGAGTCAAATGATGCTGTAAAGGGAAACGTTGAACAAGTGTATCTTGGTCAATTTTAATTATAACTTATTATGGATGAAATACATTTAGGGGAAAAGGGAATTTTCGATATACCGTGAGGTACTTGGGAATATGTCCGAATTTCAACTAATGTGGCTTCACACAAAGATGTATGGGCTAGATGGAGTCATCGAGGTGTTTCCAACACTACACCAAATGGAGGTGTAGCTTGACGAGGCATCGCGGTCACTTTCTACTTGTTCCCGCTTCCTTTGCAAAATTTTCCCACAAATAGTGAAGCTTGAAAACGTCAGATTTTCGTATGTTCAAGGGGAAATTGATTTTATTAAGGTGAGTTGCTTAGTTAGATGTGAAAAATTATAAAGTGCACACTTCCGCTTTTGGTTATCCCAAAGCTCAGGGCAAACCTGCGATGGGCAAGAGCATACACTGAAGGAGCAAATTGTTTATTACAATTGAGATTGTGAAAATGAAAGCAAAGTGTGAAACTAATTAGTACAACCAAGAGTCTCTTTCAGGACTGATGGCTGTACTCGGGAGAGCAAGGTTGGGTTAGTATTCTGTTACTTTTGCAAAATAAAAGCTAAAGGAAAATCAATCTAACAAAAGAAAAACTATTTTAAGATTTAGCATCAAGAAATATAATGATACAAAGCAGAAAAACAAACAATCAAGGAGACGACACGAATCCCCCAGGGGGGATGGGGTGCGGGCGCTTTGAAAGCCCACTCACTTTTCTTTATTATCGTATTTACAATGCTTTTGAGGTGGATGCCTTTGGTCCTTATAATTTTGGATCCAAAGGCTTACAAGGTTTTTAGAAATTAAGCAAGAAAGAGGAAAGTTGCTCCGGAAGGCCTTTGATGGCCTAAATCGTCAAATTTCCGGCAGCACTTCTCCTTGTCCTGTCAATAAAAGACAAAAACCAGCCACCTATCATGCACCAAATATGCTAAATATAATGTTAAAAGCATAAAATATTTAAGTACTAAATAATTGGAAATATGCACAAGTACTTAATAAAACTAGATCTATTGAAAGAATAATGCTTTACAATTCTAGATCTAGAAACATGCTTAAACAAATCAGCCTTTAGATGTTCTTTAAAAAAAAAGAAACTAAACTACTTAAGCATGTGAGTAACTTTAACCAAAGGAGAAAATATTTTGAAGTGAAGGAAAGAGAAAAAGAAAGAGTGTTGGCATCCTAGGAATGTTAAGCCATGGAGTCTGCTTTGGTGGAACACCGAGGGACTATGTCCTCAATAAGATCTTGAAGATGAGGAGGATGCAAACTAGCTCAACCCCCTTTCCAAGCGAGATCACCTGCAACTAAGAAGTCCTTGCATAAACAAATGGTTAAAACATAGGTGTTGCTGAAAAAAGAAACTTAGAAAGCATGCAATTAAACTTAAAACACATGCAACTCCAAGAGATCTAAAACAAGCAAATAGTAAGAGCATAAATCAAACTAGAATAATCTCGTACCCTATTGCGAGGGAGCTCCCCTTCAAGGCCCACAGTTAACCAACAAAAATCAAAGATAAATAATACAGATTATACCTCATAATCACTTGACAATCACCATCCACACATGAAAAGCATTACACCATAGATCTTGCCTCCAAAGCCTTCTTTATTCCAAATAGTAAACAATACAATACAAGCAAGAGCATTCCTTCAGTCCTCTAACCATGCCAAATGAGGAACCAAAGCTCTGCTTTTATAGCAAAAAAAATGCCAAAGGAGGGTGGGGGGGGCACATCACCAAGTGGAGTAGAAGTTGAGTTGCTTGAGAAATCAATGGGATATGCTTGGAGTTGATCGTAATTTTAAGTGGAGAGGTAGGCGCCACCTCCCAGATGGTTTGCCTTGTTGAAATTTTAGCATTAGCATGGATACTTACAAATTTGCAGACTAACTTTAAACAAATGACAAGTGTAGTAAAAATAAAATCAATCACATCAACACACTGAACACAAGAATTTTCACTGGGGAAACCTTTGAAGGACAAAACCCCCAAAAAGCATTAGTAACTCATCTTGTAAATGAAATGACTGAAATTCTTCAAAAGTTCCTCAAACCCCAATAGGGTTAAACCACAATATCAGAAGATTAATTTTCAATTACATAAAAAATGCCCAATTAGGGCTTTTTTCAGAAATTAGGGCTTGTAGCCCTTTTCTCTTTCCTTCCCAATAGGCTTCCCGGAAAACCTGTTAGCTGCTTGGATCTGACCTCTGTCCTTGTAAATCTGCCTGGATCTGTCATTGCCTTGCCCGCTGTCTGTACCACGCTGCCCGCTGCCCAAATTTTCTGCTTGACTGCCCTGTGTTGACCTGCTCGTCAACTTTCTTCCTTTCTCGGCTGCATTGTGGTAGCTCTGCTGCTGCCCGGTGGGCTAGTAGCCTTGGCCTGTGGCCTTACGGGCTGGCCCAGCAGCCCTACGGGCTGCTACAGGACCCTCATGGGTCTGCCCACAGGCTGCCCGGAGGGCCTGTTAGGCCACCCCGGCCCTCATGAGTCTGCCTCGTGGCTACATGAGTGTGTCGTAAGAGCCATAGCCCTCCCGGGTAGGCTGTTAGAGGCTGCCCGGAGGTGCCGAGAGGGCAGAGCCCTAAGTGGCCTGCCCGTGAAGGTGGAGAGAGGGCCAAAACCCTCAACGTTGCCCAAAGAAGAAATTTGGGAAACTCGTGGAGAAGAGTGAGGCTGCCCGTGGAGGTCTGGAAGTTTTGCCTGGTGAGAGAATGGCTGCCCGAAAGAAATTTGCTGCTGAAGAGGAGAATTTGATAAAAACTCTTAAGACAAAAAAACAATAGAAACCCTAGCTTAGGGTTTGCCTTCAATGGATGACGATGCCCCAGCTAGACTCATCCATGCTAGGGCACAATCACAAAAGTTTCTTCTTCAACCTGTGAGATCTTCTGAAGAGCAGTTGTACCTGTGAGAGCAAGTGTGTATGTAATAATGGAATGGATTGATCTTTTTTCATATCCTTTAGTCACCTGTAAGTGGACCAAAATTAGAAAGAACAAAATAATATTATTTTATGCTTTTCTAATTTTCACTTTTACCTTTAGCCTTTCTGTGGTCCAAAAGTCCTTTATGTATTTTTGACTTTTACCAAAGACCTTCCGTATTTCTGACTTTTACCTATGGTCCAAAAGTCCTTATGTATTTTTTACTTTTGCTTTTAGCCTTCTTCAAGTGCCCCTGTGGTCATCACCCGTGGTCTTTTATTTCCATTCAAAGTACATTATCATAAACCAAGAGAGTTACTAATGCTTTTATCTCACACTCTGTGTGACAGCAAGATCAGGTACTAGGGTATCTTAACCAAGGGTAGCTAAGCCTTGGAGAAGAACGCAAAGCCCATTAATCAAGGGTCAGAGTGTCACACATGCCTAGACCCAGTCTAGGGCTTATGGTGCCTTCCTGGTAGCAGACCAGGTGCCTTAGCCATGGGCTGCATAATTTGACCCTAAGTCAAATACTTGGTAACAGACCAAGCGTCTCCATTCTCCAAGAG
The DNA here is from genome assembly GCA_001517045.1 of Pseudotsuga menziesii. Lineage (NCBI taxonomy): Eukaryota > Viridiplantae > Streptophyta > Pinopsida > Pinales > Pinaceae > Pseudotsuga > Pseudotsuga menziesii. The sequence continues at coordinate 86,506 of LPNX010893881.1, forward strand.
AATGGCTACTCAGAACTAAGCTGAGTCTACTAGTACTAGACTGGTCCACATCGTGGTCCCGGACCAGATGTCTACCATTCAATAGAATGGTCACTCAACACAGGGTTGAGTCCCCCTAGGGTAGAGCTGGGTTCATATCATGGTCAAGGACCAGATATCATTATTCAACAGAATGACCACTCAACACTAGGTTGATTCCACACAGGTGGTCCCATTCTCCTAAGAGAATGGCTCTCGGTGCTGCTCAGAAAAATCAACACGCCTACATCACATTGGATCCATTCATATTCAAACATGAGACACCACCTCTCACACGTGCGTCATCCCTTTGAAGAGATGCGCACCAATCTTAATGATCAACTTGCCATAATACTATAATCATCTCAACCATGATGTTAACTACACCAAACCACTCGCCTTTAACTTTATATACCAATGCCAACATGCCACTTCATTTGCCACACACCCATGCGACTTTATGGGATGGTGGGTTGGTCCATCACATGAGATATAATCGCCACTCTTCCACAAGTCATTTAAACATGAAATCATCATATGAAACATTTCGCTTTTACCTTAGACTAAGTCGCCATCCATCCTTGAAACATTCACCCTCCACCTTTGACTAAGTCCAACGAGATTGACAATTTGACATGTCACTTTTTGATTTTGGATTTTGTAAATTTGTTGCATGTTTAGCAATTAAATGACCTTTCAATGCCCTTTTAGCATAAAATGGCTCTACGTGATGATTTAATCGCTCGAAACATAGGAAAAGTGGGATTTAGGATAAAGAGGATGCCTTGAGTGTGAAAACGAGCATCCCCACGGCAAATTCTGCCTCTAGATCATACTTTTCTTACATTTACAAATTTCCCATTTAAACCATTAAAAATGGCCTAATTTTGTGGGAAAAATGATTTTTCCTGGAATTAACAAAAAACCTAGGTGGAGCTAGCACATGTCCATAGCACTCAATATTGATACCTGACATGCTCATATACATTGACACCTAGGCTCTAATAATCTCCTAAGGCCTAAACACCAAGACGACTACGCCAACTTTGGAAGTATGAGTGAAAAACTCGAAAATTATTAGTCGTTTGTTCAACAACCAATAATTAACCAATGTTCTACGAAGACGCGCCTCCGAGGGTCGGGGGCTTGCCCCCTATGCTTCCCACACACCTGGGGCTGGGAAGCTCCATGGGAAATGTTTCCCAGCGCCCCCTTTTTGCGAAACTTGGGGAAACACAGGTCTAGGAGTTTTCCGGATTGGGGGGCTCCCACACGCCCCCTCCTGAAAATGGGGGGATCCCACAGGCCCCCACCCCCCTCGATTTTTTAAATTTTTTTACTTAAAAAAATGGTTCATCTTAAATTTTAGGCTTTTATTACACTAAATGGTCATTATAAATCGAAATAGAAACAAATAAAAATAAACAAACATCGATATGATATGCTTGGCTATAACGATTACATTCACATTACACTAAAATCTTCGGGCACATAAGGATGTTGGTATGCAAATGGTGATGGGATGAGGAATTGATATGTTTATATGTTGGGGTTCATATTTTTATTATTTTTCTATTTTTTTACAATTTTAGAGACCAACCCCCCTATGTCAGGGACCTCGACACCCCCCCCCCCCCCCCCCCCCCCNAAATACCCCAAAATTTTGGGGTGTCTCTACATGTCCCCAATGTGTGTTTCCACGCTCTCACGTTCCCGCGTCTCGGAAACTTGGTGGAACACTGTAATTAACAAGGGAAAAAACACTCTGGGCTAGTCGGATTGATGTCTTAGTCCTAAGAATACTAGTCTTTTACATATATCTCTCATGCTATCACATTTATTACAATTCCCCCAAGGTGGTATGAACATGTGGTACAAAACATAAAAGGGTCAAGAAGGCCTAATGGACTTTTGAATACTAGTCCTAGGAATACGAGTCTTTTACATACACCTCTAATGCTAGCACATTTATTACAATTCCCCCAAGGGGTATGAACATGTGGTACAAAACATAAAAGGGTCAGGAAGGCCTAATGGACTTTTGACTCTGATAATGAACAAGTATCCTTGTTCAAACTTTGCCGGCTCACTTTAAGTCTAATTAAGTATGACTTAGTCGGCAACAGTTCTCATACCAAGATCAAGGTGTCTGCTTATGCCCATACAAAGGCTTCTATAGCCTGTAAAGCAATGGTGTAGGCCCATTCTCAATAAATTGGAGTGTTTGTTGCATATGGATTTTCTCTTGAAAGTCTCCTTGAAGAAAGGCACTTTTGATATCCATTTGATGAACTTCCCAATTTAGTGAAGCATCAACAGAGTGTATCATTTGAATTGATTCTATCTTAGAAAACATAGCAAAAGTCTTAATGTAGTTAACACCCTCCTATGAAATTCCCTTAGAGGTAAATTGAGCTTTATGCTTTTCAATCAATCTGTCAACACCAAATTTGGCATTGTAGATCCATTTGCAGCCAATGATATTCTAACTCATTGGTAAGGGAACCGATTCCCATGTCCAATTCTTGATTAGAGCATCACGCTCATCAGATTTGGCTGTCTTCCATTCAAAAGAGTCACTGGCTTGATTATAAGTAGTGGGATATCTGACATCATCTGCCTTGGTGAGAAAGGCCTGTGGAGCAGAAGGCTTCAGATGAGGTTGTAGTTTCCTTCAAGTTGAAGAAAATTGAATAGTCCTTAAGATTGGATACATCCCACCTAGACATAGGCCTTGATCTATTGGAGAAGGAGGCTCTGAGATAGTGGCTTTAACATTATGGATTGGCTTAGCTACTGGAAGTGGAATGTTGGATGGGGCATCTTGTATAGAAGGATAGACTTTTGTAGGAGATCTTGACAAGTCATTAATGAGCTCCTCATCATCACTATCTGTCTGCCCAATCATTATAGAAGGTGTGTTTGAGGAGACACTCATAAAAGAAGGATTATCATTAGGGCGTGAAGAAGAGAGATCTAGTGAAACATGCTGAGAATCATTTACATGTATTTCATTGTAAGAAGCAGTGGAAAAGATCCCCCACATACCATGAATAGAACTTCATCAAAGACAACATCTCTATATTTAAGAACTTCATCAAAGACAACATCTAATCTCTTGTATAGGAAATGAATGAATGATCACAATGTGTGAAAATACAAATATGAGTTGTGTATCTGCACAACTAAAAAGATAGGCCACTTTCCTTAAGGATTGGTTATGGGCAAAGTTGTCACACTCAGACTCAACTTTAATATATGGTTCAATTCTAATATATTTTATATTTTATATAACTTATATTATATATATAAGACTTGTGCTATTGGCAAGGTGACTAAAGTTTTAAAAAGTGAAAAATATATAAAGTTAAAATCATATATAATTTAATAAAATAGATGAACATATTCGTGAATACGTGAACATTTGTACGAGGGAATTTTGGGATTGTCTGCAAAGAGTCATTCTGTCCATGATGATTGTGCATGGGTACTTGAACAACAATTACATCGACCATTTCAACCTCTACGCAACAACAGTAGACCCTGTATCCATTTGATGGAGGGCATAAACAGATGAAGGGCACATTTTAGGAGACCTCCATTAACATTCAGAATATGAGTGCCCACAATATTTCTGGTTTTATTTTGCTTCAATTGGGTAATCTGGGGTAATCTTGTAAGCTTGACTATGCTCCACTAGTTTCATTCTTTCTTAAGCTTTCCAGGATTGTAACAATTACAGCATACATCAATTATTTACCACCAGAGATTGATAATTGCAATTAGATTTGTACATCAGCACTTCTTGAGATTATGTGGAGATATTTCTTGCGGAATTAGGAATTTAAAAAATCTCCATAGAGATGACACCCTCGATACTTGCAGCAGTGCCCTAAACCCCAAAATGTCAATCCAGAATGGCTTAAAATGTAGTGAAAAACTTCCTAAACGTTTCTAAGTACCCAACACTATACTTTCCCATTTAGGAGTGTTTGTACCTGCTTCAAAACTCCCAGGAGTGAGGAAATGCTGGCTATGGGCTCCTTAAATCTCATGAGTTCTAGCTGTGCAACTTTACTTTTCATTCATTTTCACTTGTATGTCTTGATATTTGAGGTTGCAGGAGTGGCCTTGACACTCTCAAATTATGTTTGTGACTTGCTACATTATCTAGTCCATTTGACTTATCCTTTTGGTCACCTCTAAATATTAATAAAATTATGATTTATCCTATCTTATTTGACCCTGATATTGCTAGGGGAATGATAGTTGAAAGTTGAAACCATGGTGATCATTGTCACTTGCATTCTTGAAGCAACAATTTTACATAACTATGTTCACTTGGGAGAGTTTGCATATAACTTGTGAGTGTTTTTGTCTCTAAAGATTGCTTATATTCAACACTTCTTTAGGTCAGAGGAGTACTCTTGTTTTTGATGCTTGCTCTCTAGAAGGTGGTTCAACTATTATCTTCTTTTCTTTACTCTTACTATGTTTGGGGTATTCTTTTCTTGGTCGGTTCCTACTGTTGGTGTGTAACATTTTGTCTTGGTTATTTATAGTCTATTCTAGTTCTTGGCCTATACAATGACTATCACTTCATCACAATCTTTGGTGTCTACCTAGCTCTTCAATCTTTGTTTGTCAGCTTAGGAGTTTTCCAAGTTACATATCCTTGGTTATAGATTTTCAGATACAAAGAAGAACAAAATAAATAAATCCTTTTAATGCTCCTTACTGACCCAAGATATAATTATTTACTTCATTGTTGTTTCACCTGTTTTTTTCCAAGTAGTGTTGTAGTAATACAATGTTTTAAAAATCGGAACCAGGCTCGAAACTGGTCAAGTGTTCAAACTAGTCTGAATCAGCCAATGCACTGGTTTAGTGAAAAAACATATAATATGAATATTTTAATAAAAAATACATATTCATGTATGTCAATGTACATCCAAACCATTAGATACCAGATATGCAACTCTGGCCATTAGATACCAGATGTGCAACTCTGGCTCATGTATATACTATATATCATGTAAGGGTGAATCCACTGCAAGCAACACACAAACATGCCAAATCAGCTCCAAGTTCACTCCTAATCACAGCAGCTCCACAAACACCAAATAATCTCAATTGGTCAGTGAGAGGGGTGCAAGGGAAATAATGTGGGTGCATCCTTCTACAAGACATTTTTAGAGTTTGTGGGTTGGGGTTTTAAGGCTTTTTGCTATTTTATTGTTTTTTTTTCTTTTTTAACTGTGGGTGGGCATAGGCTGGTTCAGATTGGAATTGGTTGAATCAGTCGGTTCAGTACGGAACCAGTCACCAAATGAGTTCAGTGGCTGGTCCATCAGAAATGAGGGTTAAATTGATTGTTTTTTAAAAGCTTGAGTAATAGAGGCCCATCGGTGTACCTTGTTTTCCTTTTCACTTATATATATTTACATACACTTTTCATTATTGTGTTCTATGGGTCTTTTTCTGAAGTCCTCAAAAGTTGATAGTGGTTCAATCACCTTGTCCCTCCTTGGCTTAGCTTTTTGCTATTATCTTGCTTCCGTTTCATTTTTCTTCATGCTCCAGGGGATTCACTCATATCTTTGGCCAATGTGTGTATTTTGCCTTTAAATTTATTTATTGATTCCTTGAAGGAGAATTGTGGTTTTTATCATGCCACATCAACCTGCAGATCAATGAGACCCTGCACCTCCTCCTGACCTATAGTTGGAAGTTCAGTTCTGATCCGGGCCTTGAGGAGGCCTCATGCATGACACAGTTTGGTTGCTTGCCTCTCCACAGTCTAGAGTACTTATAGCTCCATTACTAGATTATTCCTCAATGGACTCCACTTTTAGGAGATTTGCGGCAGGGGTTAAAGTTCATCCAGGATCATAAATCCTCCCCAGTCCCAGGTTTTCTCCGGATGAGATTATCAAACAGTGTATCGGCCCCTTCTTGGTGATAGATGACTTGGCAGGGTAGTTCTTTTCTTCGTCTTCTGATTCTGCTTCTAGCTCTGATGTGACTTGCTGTTTGCATGTTATGTTCAACATGAGTTTTTCTTTTGTATCTGTATTATTTTTTATTACTATTATCTAGGTTTTGGGCATTTTGCTTCCTGTAGATTCAAGTTAGGAGCTACTTTTGCACTTCCACTATGTAATTACACACTGGTTGTACTTTTGAGTTCATTGACCTACTATTGTTGTCATTCATTGAACAATGAAAACTTCCATATTTTTGTTTTATGGGCAGGAACTTCCATTTACCAATGCCAGGAAGAGAAGGGGTATGGGGGAAGGTTTTGTTTGTTTCTCCAGTGAAGAGCATGTTACATTAGCTACACAGGTATGGACATGCATTAGAAAGTTTACTGTACATGATATTTGGTCAGCAGATGCTTGTGCCTGAACTCTTTTGTGCTAATATAACTGACATGGCTAATGACAGAAATTGAATGAAAAGTCTATAAACAAGAGGTTTTTAAAAGTTGTAGATGTCCTACCACGTCCATGGGAGAAGCAGCAACTAAAAGTTCAAGAACAGAGAGAAACAGATGACCAAGATATGGAGGATCTTGATGCTTTGAACTCTGAAACAGCAAACGGCAAGATTAAATCCCCCATGGATTCTGAGGTTCTTGGTGATGGAAACTCTGAGCAACACAATGATTCTGCAGCTGATAGATCAGTTGTAAAGCTGAGGAGTGCTCGTGATGCTGTTACCCCTCTTGCACACATGCCATACGATCAGCAGCTAACTCAAAAGAAAACTTCAATGACACAAATTCTTAAAAGACTTGTATGTGTCTATGCCTTGAACTGTAACCATAATGAAAATTAAGGGTTTACTTCGAATTTGCAAGATGCTTAAATTTTAATAGATATTATTGTTTGTTTTACATTTAGTTTGTTTACATTTATGTATGTTCAGTGGGATGCAACAAAATTTCCAGATTTTTCTAAGTGTTGATCATGGGCTTTATCTTTCACAAAAGCATTTGTTCATATGGAAGCCAATAAGCATATTATTACAACATTATTTGCAATTTTCTAAGACAAATCTTTGGATTTTCCGTGAAGACTCGGAATGCACGGAAAACATGCCCATCTGAATTGCCACTTCCTGAATGGATTCTTTCTGCAAAGACCCGAGGTAATCTCGTTTTTCTTTACTGGGGACTATTTGTATGAAAATTCCATCTTGTGGAAAGTCATTGCAATCATTTCCTGTGATGTGTTTACTTGGATATGACTCTAATGTAGATCCATTTTAACCCTGGATCTTTTGAGCATCAAGAGGGACGAGAATAACCCAGGCCCAAATGTCTCAGTGCTTAAAAGATTCAGGGTTAAGATGGATCTAGATAGATAGATGTATATATTATTGTAATCAATAATTGGATTTTTTTTCTTCTCATTTTCACTTTCAGACCTGAACTTTTTCCTAATTTTGGGTTATAAACATTGCACACGGACATGACATCTTCGACCTGGACTATAGACTTGCATAATGCTATTGCTATTATGTAGTAGGATAAATTCTTAACACTGGCATGCTCTTTCATTATATGATACCATATTTATACTACATTAGCATAAATTCATCTCATCCCTGGATCTTTAAAGCATCAAGATGGATAAAGTTAACCTAGGCCTAAAAAATCTAGGGTTATGATGGATCTATACTAGTTATATTATTTCACATTAGTGTAATCATTGGTCATTTTGTTTTAAACTTTTTAGATTACAGACCTTAACGTTTTGAATTTTCTTACTTTTGGTTTATAAATGTTACACATGGATGTCACATGTTCCAGTTGGACTGTAGAGTGCACCTCACTTCTCCCACTTTATACTGACAATGGATGTACTTTTTTTACCCTCTTTGACATACTTCTATGGTCTTTTTTGGACATTAATTACATGTCTGGCTAGGCTATGCCCTTAAATTAGATTATTATTATGATTTATAAAAGCATCTTATTCATCTTATCTCTTGGTGCAAATATTTGAGAAAGGTTGAAAAAATTTGGACACCATATTGATTTTGGGATTGCAGACAAGTTTTCATTGCTGGTTTTGATTAATTATTTAGTGTTTGGGAATTTTTAAAATGCCCAGTCTTCCAGATGTAATTAATGGTTTTTTGCAATTTTATAAAATGGAAAATTATATTTTGTCCATTTTATGTTTTTTTGTGATTTCCAACCATCCATAAATGAGTAATTGTGGATTAGTCCTTAGGGGCAGTCTTATTAGGACGGAACTGGCTGGTCTTAAGAACCAAAACCGAACCGGAACCAGACCGGAAGTAGTAAAATAATGGGAAACAAGACCAGTGGACCAGAAAATACATGAAATATTCAAAATTTTATTAAAAAGAGATATCTACATGCACATCCATGTAAATCCAAACCATTAGACACGAAATATGCAAAATTTCTCCAACATTCTACCAAGTTTCTGGAGTACGGGAGCAGAGAAATGCATGTGGGGATTGTGTGGAAGCACCCTCAAATTCTATGGAATGTCATAGGGGATGTTGGAGTCTCCAACATGGGGGACCCTGCAACACTAAGAAATGTAAATTAAAATATATGAAAACTGAAACATAATTCATTGAAATCTTATACATAACAAATCTGAAACATAATTCATTGAAATCTGAAACATAATTCATTGGAATCGGAACTAGTCAAGGTTTGACCAGTATGGAACTGGAACTGGTTGGTGAACTAAAGATTGGTCATATATATAGCATCTAAGTACTAAGTGTGAATATAATATCTGAAATGAAATACATAGACATCGAGGCTGTAGATGGCTTTTAGAGTCCAAAAAACATCATGCTACAACAAATAGCTACATATTATCAAAACCATTGCTTGTTTTGGGATCCTCATCATCAATATCACCCTTTGCCTCCTCATCTAGCCTTTGCCTCCACCTTGATCCCCTAGGGACATCAATCAACACTGTCCATTTTTGATGAAACTGCCTAATCCAAGACTTAAAATATGGTAGAAAAAACTTAACATTCCTAAGTGATTCTGGTTCAAGTGAAGGGTACATTTTTTCTAAAATGAACTCACCAATGAACACCACCAAGGAACAACAAGGAGTTCAACGATGAACACCACCAACATTGGGGTACATAAAGGGTTCGGTGCTCATAATTAAACACCAATCCCACACTCTCATACATGATAGAATCCAATGGAAATGCTGCAATCTTCCCATCTTGAAAACCTGAAAACTGTTAAGTTTGATGAATTCTAGAAGGGAAATGAATTCTACTTTTTCCATGTGAAGTCCGATGAGGTTGGAACCACTCGCAAACATCCCGGAACAATTAATTGTATGTTAAAAATTAAAATAAAAGGATAGAAAAGGAAAGATAAAATAGAATGTCAACTTTTACTTTAAGAATTTAATATTACAAGTGATTACTAGGGGGTGTTCAAAACAACAGAGTTTGATAAAAAGGGAGCATGAGGGCATCTCATTTTTTCAAGGGCGCATTCCCTACTGCACTTCCTTGTGTCTACCCAAAAGGGGACATGGGGAAACCTCCACATTGGAGTACACACATCTCTGGAATGTGGGAAAACCTACACCTTGGAGTACACACTTCTCCTGAGTGTGGGAGGCAGATCCCCTGCCCTTGGCATTGCGTCTGTGTAACACTGGTTTTCTCATGTGTATCCTTTAAGGGTGAATATGACACTGTACAATGCACATCTGAATTAAGATACATTAACATTGAGGCCTTAAATGGCCGATAGAGTCCAAAATTAATCATACTATAGTTTTAATCAAATCCAACTACATAATCATCTGAATCTAGATCCTCTAGATTCTCTGCATGAGTATGCTAGACGTCTTGACTCGAAGCCCTTGAAAGTCCAACACCAATGTCGGTATCCGGTGGTTGTGGAAGTGGCTGCCAGTTATCAGGGTAGTAGGGAAGTTGCAGGGTTTTACTTTTTCTGTGTTTTTAATTATAAATTTGGGAGTTTTGGGGGAAGGAGGTACAGCAGTACAAAATTGGTCAAACTGTCTGGTTTTGTCTTGAATTGGACGGTTTTGACCAGTTCAGACAGCTTCAGAGAAAAATCACTCAATTTTGGTTTGGGAGGCCAGTTCTGACTGAAAACCTCCGAAAATGAGATTCTTAAATGTGAAATGTTGTTGTGACATCTCTTCCTATATGCCTTCATATATCATTCAAAATGAAGATTGACATTAGTTCTTCCAAAACATGCTAATATTTTTCTATGTTCTGCCAAAACATGCCAACACTTGGCAATAGTAGGACACGATGCCTATCTTGGAATCCCACACCAATGGGCTTTTGGAATCCCACTGACAACAAATGAAAGCTAACTTATTGATATTTGATATAATAATTGATTGTAGGTATTTTATTTAGTCAATTATTTGATTGCAGGGCTAGGATTAAAATACCTATTGTTGTTGGGCCAGGTGTATTTCATGTATAAATATATATGTACATGCACTTATACACATACACACACTGGTATGACATTGTTAATTACTTGTTGCACCACTTGGGCCCTTTGGTTTCATTTGACCCTTTAGCCATATAATATTATAATACCATATGCGGAGCTATCAGATTTGGTCCGTTCAGAACTTGTGCATGAATGTTTCCAGTGTTCAGGCATTGTGTGCAAGCTTTTGGATTTTTATTGTGTAGAGCTTTAGGAGCTGTTTTGCCCCCAAGCCATTCTAGACTGGCTAAGGATTGATTTGTGACCGAACTTATGAACGAATAAACAAAAACCAAAACACAAAAGCAGAAAACAAAACAAATCACTCTAGTCCGTTAAAATCTAAGATCGATTTTATAGACATTCCCCCTCTATTTGCCTCTAACAGTTCTCATTGTGAGGTTGGGGGAGTCTCTGATTTGCCTCGTCAAGAAACTTTGAATGATGTGATGTGGGCAGAGGGAGGCCTCTTTATCATATAATAATTTTTTTTTAAGTTGCCAGGAAACTTTGGTATGGGGACGGGGATGGGGACGACGACAGGGACGGGGATGCCACTTTTTAAACAAGAGACTTGGGTACGTCAGGGGTACTATATATATATAATATGAAATAAAATATTAAATCATTTTATTTTTCACTAGTATTCAATTTCAATAAGTAACATTATATCTATTTATTATATTATAGTCATATGAAATAAAAAATTAAATCATGTATTATATATATATTGCATATGAAATAAAAAAGTTAAATCATTTTATTTCATATATATACATAACATATATTATATATATATATGTCATATAAAATAAAAAATTAAATCATTTTATGTGCCGTCGACCCTCTTCTCTCCTTTGCGCGACGACCTCTCCTCTGCCTGTATCCACTATGACTCACGAGCTCCAACTCCTTCCCTCTCCTCTGCGCGACAACCTCTCCTCTCTTTCTCGTCATGGGCTCCCACTGAAAGTCAAAGTGTGCATTGGGAGAAGTGGACAGGCCCGTAGGTTGTTAAGAGGGTAGGGGAACCCACGCCCACCCTGTCCCTCTTCATGAAAGGTAATTTTTTTGAAAATTTTTCACAGGCAGTAGTTTCCCTGGAGTCCCCAGAATCGGGGGACAGGGTCTCCAAAATGAGTGAGGTTTCCTGTTTTTGGGTCAAAGGTTTCCGGTACCTAGGGACTTCGACGGGGACTTCAAGAGACGGCTGTGAGTTACCCGATCTGGTTTCCAAGACTTGGGAACGATACCAAGGACGGGGACGCGACCCAACCCTTGGGGACGGGTACCCCTGCAACACAAGATTTTTTTCTCGTGGGATTAACCTTAGGTCACTTTGTTTCCAACTTCTAACCGAAGAAGCATATTTCCCTTGGGCCTCAAGGCTCTGACATTTGCCATTGCTTCTGGTGAGGGATTGAGGATAGAATGTCATCTGAAGGAATCTATGAATCAATGGGGTGATTCCCTGAATAATACAAGCCACACTAAGAGAGGAGGGTGTTTTCCTTGTATCAAGCTTGGATTATTGTTGTGAAATCACCAACAATGATTCCAAAGTTGTAGTTCTAGTCCTCATGAGCATAATGCATTGACAGGCTGCGAATGCATTTGCTTCATTGTTTGTATCATGGCCAATATCCCAAGCAAAGGCTTATTTTTCTTTGGGATCAAGAGTAATCCTCCCTACACCTGCCACCCCTTACAGATTCAGAACTCTTGTTGACTATTAACCTGCGAATGTTTTTCTGCAGCCTGTGCATTTCAGGTTTTGAAACTTGTGAAATGCCGTTGTAATTATACGTGGCCTCTCACTGTACCACGAATTTTCTCCTTTGATTAGCTTTCATTGACAAATATATAGAGAATCCATTTGGATCCCTTGAAACAATTCCTACTACTCCAATTACTGCTACTCCTGATCCTTTCCAAGCAACTGACTTAATCTAGTTATTAGCACAAGAGCTTAAGAATCAATGGCAACAAAAGACTCGAGAGTGAATTTCAATCTATGTTTGGTCCAAGGACAGAGTGCTTCTAAACCAACTCAAGGACATAAACGATTTCCAAGCAAAGTTGTTGCAGGATGTGAGATGAAGGCGCAAACAATCACTTGGATCACAACAACAGGCTTACAATCAAGGGGTCCAACTCCTCTAATAATTTCTGCCTTTCTAAAAGTAGTAATGTCTGCAAATGTTCACATCCCTTGGTTCACATCCCTTGCACTTGTCTGTGCTCAACATCCCGATCCAGCATTATCAGTTTGTTGTCGCCTAAAACACACTTGGACATGGGTAAGTCTCCCAATCGCTGTGTGTGTTCCTAAGGGAAACTTATGAGTTGAGAACCCACTGTCACCTCGGTTCTAAACTCCTCCGTTTAGACCACAACTCCTAAAGGCCAAGGGGGTAGTCCCTACTTACTAAGTTCTTTTTTGAAGAATGTTTTCTGGGAGTTGTAAATTACAAAAATGACAATCAACGTGCAGTGATGGAAATATTTCAATGTCAAGCAAAACCCTTTAACAATCAAACAGTGATGTATGAAAGAGATAAACAATCAAATAATCAAAATGACCAGTGCCGTCTCTACTCGGGCTATGTAGTCACAATAATCAACTTCAAATAATTTTCCTAAAGCATCAACTCATTTACTTTAACAAATATACTAGAACATGATGACTTCCAGCAAATAAACAAGTTAAAATAAAGTGCTTGCAAAGTAGAGAAATGTAAATGATTGTAACAATGTTATGCAAGTGGTCTTGTAAGTTTTAGTAAATTTTATGTCTCTCTTTGACTTAGGGAATTAAGGTGTTTGTTGCAAAGAAATGAACTATTCTAGATGTCTACCCCAAAAGACTATCTCCTTCGATTAGAGAGAGAATGGTGGGTGCTCAACATGGGAACACAAGGTTCCCACCTAGCTCCACGGGTCAAACTCGAAACTTGCTGGGTGCTCAACTGGAGGACACAAAGTACCATGAATCCTCCTACGGGCTCTACCCTTCTAGCTCCACGGGTCAAGCCTCTTTTTCTCCTTTCTAATGAAGATACTTATTTGGATGCCTATTAAACTAGCCAACACAAATCTTTTCCCCTTCTCGTCACCCTAGATCAGTCAAACCGGCGGGGGGAGAGGATACGGGGCAAAAAACGGAGCTTGTGGTAAATTTTATCCTTAAAGCAAAAATTAAACAAAACAAGCCAAGCACGATATCACAACGGAGGCAGAGCCTACTCAATTGTGAGGTGCGGGCAAAAAGAAATAAACAAATACTTGAAATAAAAATGCTAGCCAATGCGATTTCACATGGATGGGCATAGCCACTTCAATTGTGAGGTGTGGGCCAAAAAAAAAACAAATACTTGAAATAAAAATGCTAGCTAATAGGATTTCACATGGATGGGCAGAGCCACTACACTTGTGAGGTGCGGGCAAAAAGAAAACAAACAATGAAGTAAACTAATCTAATTCCAAAACAACTTACAAGGTCATGCAAGGATGGGCAGAGCCACTTCACTTACATGCACCCGAAACCAAAATCACTAAGCACTAAAAACTGGAAATGAAGCCCAACAAACTCAAGCCCAAGAGACTCTCTTGGGCTTGTTCCAAAGATGTAGATTTCAGCACTAATATTTATTAAGAAATGAGAGAGAAAGAGTGATTTTTAACCGTTTTTTGCAAGGGACTTGAAGTAGACACTCTTTGGTGTTGTTGGTGCTTGCTAGTGGCTGAACTTGAGCATTCCCTCCCCCCCGTGAGATCATAAACCTGCACAAAACAACAAACTATTATAGCACAAAAGTGATAGAAATGAGTTTTAGACAAACTAAATTTTTTTTATGCAAAAATCAGATTTTTTTTCCAAGGCAAAACTTGGATGTAAAAACTTGAAAAATGATAATATTTGAGTGCGGAATGAAGTATTTAAGAGTTGCAATAAGAATAAGAATGTTAGTAAAGATGCCAAGTCCTTTTCGAAACTTGTTGGATAATGGGGTATCCCACCCGGGAATCCCACTCTCCAAACTTGGGAAACCTGTAACAAAATTAGCTCAACAATGCAAATGGAGTGAGAAATCCACAAAGACTTGAGAAACAAAATATTCAAGCTAGAAATACTTTAACTTCCCAAATTCTAAGCAAACAACCCACATAGCATGCAACAAAACTATTAGAATACTATTCTCAAGCAAAACACTTTGCTTGAGATTCCAAATACAAAACGAACCAAGAATGGAACAAGATCACCTCATTCACAATGCATGGACAGTACTTCCTCCAAAGATTTCTTCTATTATCATCCAAACTTGAAAGTACAATGACTCCTCTTGGACAAGAATGGAGCAAGAGAGCAAGAATGAGAGAATGAGAGAGCAAGAGAGCATGAGCAAAATGAAGCAAGAGAGTAAGTGAATCTAGCCCAAATGAGGAGGAATGCTCTCCTTAAATAGGAAAAATGAAAGAGAGAGGCTCTTTTCTCGTTAGACAAGTGTTACAAGGGAGAGAGGGGGGCCCAAGAGAGGGGGGCAAATTTTCTCATGGAGGGCAAAACCATGGCTTGTGATTTCAAATATGGGGAGAGAAACCTTCAATTTAATGCTTTTAACCTTATTGTTATGTCAAATGGGGAGGAAACCACCATAGTGGGGCCCTTTCCATTGACTCTACCTCACCCAACCAATCAAAGAGAGAAGGGGGCACCCCCTAGAGTCGACAACTCAAAACTTGTTACATGCTTTCTTGGGGCCCCCCCTTTGGGTCATAAATTTATCTTAGGGACATAATATAAACATTAGAACCTTTATTTGGAGTGAGCTAGCTCGGGAGCAATCCTCCCTCCATCCGACGGAGGAGGAGCAAAGTCAACGCTAACTTTGCTCCTCCTCCGTCCAATGAGGGAGGATTGCTCCCGAGCTAGCTTACTCCCCTTTATTTGGCCACCCCAGGTTACTATAGTCACTTTTCCAAAATTTGGCTTTGTAATTAAATGCCCAATTTCCTTATTTCCATGATTGACCTAGGAAAAAGTGACCAAAACCATAGTAATACTTGTTTGAATGAATTTAAACTTGGCCCAAGGGTGTAAGGGGTCTCATGCCATTTGTCTTGAGTACCCATACCCCTATACAACATTAAAAAGGACCAAGTAACCCTCTTTTACATTACAACAAATTGTCCTGAGTGACAATTTTTAATGATCAAAAATTAAAAAAACCTATGCAAAACTTAATGAAATTCCGCAAGACTCTAGATAATGTCTAGCATGGTAATATAGAACATTCCTAGGCCCCGATCACCCCATGGACTCGATCACTAGAACACCTTTCACCACTTTGGAAGTAATTTTGAGTGAAAAACTCAAATAATTAAAATCTCTAAAATAAAATTTTAATTATCCAAGTAAAAAAACATTCGATGAAAGGACTTTCCTAATGAACAAGTCTTAGGTGATTAAGTTACAAAAAACTAGACCTTCATGCTGACATATCCTTACAAAATCCCCCGCAAGGATGCGGAAATTTCATAGAGAGATTAAGAGAAGAAGAGCTGCCTCGCTTGATATAATCATTAAGTACTTCATTCTTTTCTTCAAGGCACATCCAACATGTGCGTGGTACATCGTTGCCCACCTAGTTGGTTTTGGTGGTCAACACAGTTGAAACATGAAAGTAAGGATGAGGACTCTTGTGAGCAAAGGAAGCCTGGATTACTGCATGTTCCTGTGCCTAAAGTCTTCCGGCAAGGTACTTCATTGCCGGTTTGGCAGGTTCCCCAGACAGTTAAAGCACGGAAGAGAACTCCACTTCATGCCAAGCCTACAATGTTGGGAATTCATTCCTTTTTTTCAATACTTTTAACATGAGGCTCAGGCAATACCCATCACTACCTCAGGTGAGTGCTAACATCAGTCGGCGATATGATGGTCACTCTGGGGGAAAGCTAGTCTGCATAATATTGGCTATTAAGAGTCTGAATTTTAAGCCAACGGGGGTCACTACTTGTAAATTTGTAATATGACTGCTAAAGCAATGGTCAAGTAAATAGACAACTTTGCTTAGCAGGAGTTCTAGTTGATGTGTGCTGTATGGCACATGTCAAATCTAATAATATTTATTCAGTTGTATGGTCGTCGAAATTGCCATAAATGTTCTTTTATTTAATGTTTTCTTTTCTATTTCTTTTTAATTTTTCTCAGAGGTATATCGGAGAGGAAGAAGTCCAACCCATGTTCAGAATGGATCCCATACAAATGTTGTAAACTTGCATGCTACATCCCCTTCAGATAGGGATCCATGAAGGATCAAAGACATATCTGAGAAGCATCCAAATCCAATAGTTATCTGAGATTACACAGGGAGGGGGAAGGATCAAGTAACATAGCTCTCATGGAATCACATCTCTGCAAATGCCATTGGCTTGATCATTTCAAATTTTCAATAGGTTTTTCAATCCTTCACATGGCTGATTAAACTCAGAACTGATAGTAATTTTCTCTATCTAGTCTCAGAAAATACCAAGGATAAAGAAAAACTTGCATGTGCCATTTGGAAAGCTCTAGGTCCTTAACACCAAGTAGTTAATTGTTTGCTTGAACATTTAATAGTCAGAGGTGTATTTGCATATCTTTGACCCAAGGTAAAGAATTTTGAATCTTATCTATGTTGTGTTCTGCTGAAAAGAAGTTCTTTTGTAAGGTGCTATTTATAACAGTGAAAAATGCCACAGTTGCCTAGATGGTGCATATATGTTTTGCTTGTCATTTGATATATTGAAGGTATTCATATAATCAGAGTATTCTACTGTAGTGTCTGTAGTTATATTATGGAATGATCACACCTCAAATGGTGTGCTAGATGTTCAGTAGTGTGGATGGTTTGGGTTACAACTACCTTTGCACCATTTCCTTTTGGTTTTGTGCCCCTTTTCCTGGGAAGGCATATGTTGGTTTCTATAAGCCTAAAATCTGTATTTACTTGAGCAGTTGTATACTGATATTGTCACTGAGACATATGCTTCAACTGGTAGGTGGGCTTCCATGTACTCTTGAGGGAATTCTTACTTCACCTCTTATAAATGGGTACCGCAACAAGTGTGAGTTTACGGTTGGCCTCTCAAGAGATGGTGAAAGAGTAGTAGGCTTCCTGCTTGGTAATTTCAGGTTGGTATTCTCCTATACACTTTACATGTCTTGTTAGATTTATACAATTTGTATAGCTCACTTGGCTTGTGGAATTTCAGGGAAGGATTAACGGCAGTAGAAGAACCTACAAATTGCCCAAATGTTTCAACCATAGCTTGCCAGTATGCATCAATCTTCCAAAGTTTTATTCGCTCATCTCCACTACCAGTGTGGAACAAATATCAGACAAGTGGATTCTGGCGACTGTTCACTGTAAGAGCTCATAAACTTTCTGTTTGTTTGCATCTGCATATCCTGAAGAAATCTAATATTTGGTGAAGACTTCTTTACTCTGTATCGTATTAAACTTGAAGAGCATAATTATTATTTATTTTTATATTTCTCATTGCAGTGGCAATTATGTATTCTTTTTCGCCAACAATTGTCTTAACACTATTGATATCACCAATTTCCTTAGTTAAACATGTCCTACTGAGCTATATTTTATCCTGGACATATATACTGCATCTCTCCCTCTCTCTCTGGCCCACTTTCATTTCCTCGCAAGTATAGGAACCTTGTAGGAAAACTCTCCTTGATCATGTTCCCTCTAAAATTCCAACTTATGTTGTTTAAACTTTAAATGCAATGCAAAAACTTGTAGTTTTTTCTTGCCAATAGTTTTCATCATGGGATCTTTATTTGGAAGGGTATTTTGGCTGAATTATTTATTTTATTCCTAGGAAATACCCTTACCCTAGAAACATGTTTTCTGGAAAGTAAAAGTAACACCAGAGACATGATCAATCTTCCAGCATTGTCTTCCTGAGATGTTTCTGGCATGGTCTCATTTTGTAGGTATTCTTAAAGCTTACCTTTTTGAATTTTCTCATTTAAGTGAAAAAGGGCTAGTGTTTATGGTTTGTAAGATATTATTGTTTCTATTCTTTCTATTATGTGAATTTCTGTGTATTGCGTGCTCCTTATTTTTGCTGCCTTTTCTATTCTGATATGGTGCCTATGCTCTTATTTGCCAGTGACTATGCGGCATGTATGTATTTGTGTTCATGCTCCCTTTCTATGCTTTAAAGCAGCTCTTTGGCATCTTAATTTTTGTCCAATATTTCCCAACAGATTTTTTACAAATACAGCGAATTAAATCTTACACATGCCTAACTGAAAATGATCACTTGTTTTCTTGTATTATATGAAATTTACATTGTTGGTATATCTGGACTTGGGAAAAAAGGTTATAAGATCTATTATGTGAATTTCTGTGCTATTGCATGCTCTTGATTTTTGCTGCCTTTTCTATTCTGATATGGTGCCTATGCTCTTATTTGCCAGTGACTATGCATAAAGGCATGTATGTATTTGTGTTCATGCTCCCTTTCTATGCTTTAAAGCAACTCTTTGGCATCTTAATTTTTGTCCAATACTTCCCAACAGATTTTTTACAAATACAGGGAATTAAATTTTACACATGCCTAACTGAAAATGATCACTTGTTTTCTTGTATTATATGAAATTTACATTGTTGGTATATCTGGACTTGGTAAAAAAGGTTATAAGATTTATTTGTTAGGTAAAGAAGAAAATAATCTGAATGATAGATATTTATTATTAATGTACAGGTTCGAGAAGGACGGGCCCCAAACCAGGTTTCTGACTCAGGTGATGGACTGCCTAAAATTGCAGAAGTTATGCTCATTGCTCAGGTATATTTGTTGGTATGGATTGCTATTTATATTAACAACAATCTAGCTTCTGTTGAAGTTATGGAATTGATGTCTTATTTTTCTAGTATGTTTACTCATATATGGTTCACATTAATTTTGCATAGAAGTTTGAAAATTGAGACTACAAAGCTGTTTTATAGTTTGAGATAGTTTGACTGAAATGTTTGTATTATAGGTCTGCTCAAAAGGTGTCGAGGAGGACTTGCGGTCAAGCGAATTCAAGCGAATGGCTGAAGCACTTTCTCTTGCAGCAGCCTCAGCTTCCCCTCCACTCCCTCTTACAGCTCTTTTTGTGCAGGTTTTTCCTTTATCTGTTTTTTTATCCAACTGTCATTTTTTCATGAAGATATTCCTTAATCACAGATTTGGCCTGTAGACTCATTGTTTTCAATGACCCTAAACATTTTAATTTGAAATTTCAATGATCCTAACATTTTAATTTCAATTTCAGCATTTACTGCAGGTTAAATGGACCTTCTATGCTTTGGTAAACTGCCAAACATAGGCGAATTAAAGTTAAATACAACAGAATGAATATATGGATTGAGATTTTGAATCATGAGTTTCAAGGGTGCGTTTGGTTGAGAAAGTCTGCGATTATGTGTCAGAAAAGTTCCCTTTCTGATTTTATGTCCCAAGAACAGTTTCAACTAGATAGACACTGCATAGAGTATCAATGCCTCAATATATCTTATAGCCTATAGGTTGAGATACCCCATGGTCAAACTTGCACCACTTTACATAGAAGCTTATATCAGTTTATTTTCAGACTTCATTCTCTATAGATGCCGCTTCCCTTTCATTATAGAGATTTTGAATCCCACAAGATGTTGGAGTATTAACACTCCAATATCAGAGTCCAATGTTTAATTATGTCACAACATATTAAATGACATTAATAAAGTGTAATTAGTTACAGTTAGGTGACGTAGGTATCATAAACCACCTCATGAATGATACATAATGGGATTACCCGCATTGTATTCTTTCCACATCGCCTGTCTATGTTTTGTATTAATCTTGGAACATACTATAAGTGATTATCAACCTAATCATAGAGTCAAAATTTGTGTGGGTCTGAGATGAGAAAAGGAAGATAGAAGAAATTATAGGTGTATGTAAGCTTTGAAGCTTTTTAATTTTCTGAAGTTTCTGAAGTACAGAGTCACTGAGTGGGGTGTGGTGAAGAGAAGAAAAGACATACAGAAGAATAGGAGGATAATACATCATCATAAAGTTAGTAAAATGATAGAAATATGCAAATTGTGAATATTAGTGACGCAGTGAAACAGGAATCAGGAGCAAGGCGCTATTAATCGTGAGTCCCGATTGGGTCTTTCCCCAAACGATCCGAGTCGGATCGTTTCCCCTTAAATCGCGACTATTTCCGCTATGATCCGACTTCATCCGCGTCCCCCGCAAACTCGCGATTAATCACGTTTTTTTAATTGGCGGCAATGTGAAAAGGTGAAAATTGTGGCCGCTGATTTTTGTGGTTTTACTCCTACACCAACGGCATAAAGCATTTAGTTGTCGTTTCTTATTGTTTTAGCACGTTGTTGTGGCGGCAAGTTGAAGTTCTGGTGTGGTGAGAAGAAGTTCAACGCTAATTCCTACTCCCAGTTTGACTCTAGTTCCATGCAGTTCCCATGCTAGTTCCATGCAGTTTCCACGCTAGTTCCACACCAATTCCCACGTGGGTTCCACGCAGTTCTGGTGACTCGAGAGGAAGTTCGATCCTAGTTCCATCCCAGTTCGACGCTAGTTCCATCCGAGTTCGATGGCAGTACCACGCGATTCAGCTCCACACCGGTTCCAGTTCAACGCGATTCAGCTCCACGGTTCCAGGTCCATTATTGACTGTGTAATAAATTAATAATTAATAAATTACTAATACTATCCATTATTGTGTGCAAGGCTGCAAGCTTCATGCTCTAAATCTTATAGTATTTGTTGTTGTTTTGCTACAGGGATTTGAACTTTGGGCATTTGGCAGCTTGTTACAGACATATACAACGACCAGCCACACAGTTACCTTCAACAATAGCCAAAGTTTAATTGTGAAAATGCCTAGGGAGAAAGACTTTGCTTGGGCTTACTTTGACAAAATTCCGGGAAAAACCAAGCTCCTATGTAAATTTTGCAAAGAAGAATGTAGTGGGGGCATTTATAGATTCAAGTTCCACCTTGCTCAGATGCCAGGCTATGACATTGGTATTTGCAAAAACGTTGAGCAAGATGTCAAACACCAGGCAACCTTGGTCATTGATACATCAATGAGCCGAAGGCCAAGAAAGCAAGGATAACTGAAGAACAAGCAAGTATTGGAGCTGGTTAGTTTTCTTACAATAATCCCCTGCCACCTCCCTCCGTTGAATCCTCAATGCCGGGCCCAAGTTTTACAAACATGCCTCAAAGTCGAGACCAAATGCTACCTCCTTCCATTCCTACAAATTTGAGCACAGGAGGTGGCAACATACACACTTTTTTTGCTGCCCGCACAAATCCTGGTTCCCAACCTAGCTTGGAAGCTAGTGGTTGGGAAAAGAATGTCCATAGTCAGGCAAAGGAAGGCCATTGCCAACTTTTGGTAGTATTTTGACATCCCTTTCACTATTCCAGAAGCCCTCACTGCCAAGCTATGGTTGATGCAATTGCTATGGCAGGTCCGGGGTGATCAGCAACAACACCAGGGTGGAGCACTTCACTCCATGTACCCTCACTTGACTTAGGTAGCTAAGCTATGCATGTTGACTTAGGAATCTTAGATGTAAACAGATTCTAAGGGTTGCACTAATGTTAGATTAGATGTGTAAAAAATTATAAATCATTGAATTGTTACAAAATGTATATTTGTAATTATATCGTGTGTATTATTGTCAAATTGGACTAACATTGCCTAAGTTTTAATGATGGTTTAACTTTATACACGTGATTTTATTTACACACATGCTATGACTTGATATGGTATGTTGGATGATTATTAGGCCCTTATCCTAGAGCGTTGCACATTATTGGAGGTTTTACATCACATTTCCTAGCTAGAGATGGAGCCATCCCCCTTCTACATGTTGGAGACACCTTCTTTTGGCATGTGGGGGAGTTTGGAGATGCTTCTAGACTCTTGCTTCATCACATTTTGACGTTCTTTTCCTCACTTTGGGACTGTTTGGAGCATCTTCTAGGCATTACTTGATCCATCAGACTACACATGTGAGTTTGGGATGAGTTTGTTGGAGTTTCTAAGGGAGCGTTCTAGGGTTTGGCCCTAGATTTGGTTCTCCCAATTGTTGTTGGAAAAATCTCTCCTTGGACAACTGAGACTTCGTTCAGATTTGCCCTTGATCTGAGATAGATTGCAAGATACAACACTACAAGATTCCTTCTAGATCCAAGCCTCTAAATCTTATACATGCATAGAGAGAGAAAATCTTGGTTGATGCAACGCTAGAGATCCAGTTTGAGTTCCTTACACCTGCTTCCTGTAGACAAGAAGACAAATCAATACCAATCTCAAATCCTTCAAAGCAACAAGAAGATAAAAGACTTAGATCTAATCTAATCTACTCAAGGAAAGGCAAGATCTGCCTTTTGTAATGCATAAAAGAGCACATTAACAATACAATGGAGGGGAAAACCAAGTAGATCTATATTAAAATGTTGAAGAACATTACAATTTACAACCATGTAGAAGTACCTTGAGTCATGGTGCAAGCTCCTTTTGGTCCCTTGCTCCAACTCTTTCAAACCCTCACCTAAGCAAGGCTAACTCAGATCTCATGAAGGCTATGGCAGTAGAGTTTCGGTATGGACATGGGCAACATTTAGCTTCTTTTCCTTTTCTTCCAAACATGCCCTTCTACTTTGAAATTCCCTTCCTTGTATAGATTGATGGAGAAGATGGTAGGATAGACCTATACTCCTAGAACTTAGTGAACCCTGAGTCGTGTAAGTTCCCAAGTTCATAATGTGAAGGATCCATCTCAGTTCATGCTCATCTCCTCAAAAACTGCTAATTCTAGAAGCATTGAGGCTTGGTCACTCCCCAACAGCAGTGCAAGGTGTGACTAGGAAGGGATGGTTGCTCCTTGCTGATTATGCAAAGTGCGACCAATGGGTTATGGTCATTCCCTGTTAGGCTTGCAAGGAGTGTCTACAGTCTGAAAGATGGGGAAGCAAGGGGTAAGAGCTAGTGTTTTAGCAAGATGACATTAATAGGTCCTCAATGAGTCTCAAGAGTGGCAAATATAGCTATAACACCAACCTTTTGACACATGTTTGGAGGAGATTTTTTTACTCATTGGTTCATTCTTGAGGGTTGACATCTCATTGGTTGACCATTTGGACCACACATATAGGTGGGTAGAGGGGCATCCTAGGTTTTGGGGTTGGGTTGTTGTATCTTGGACTATTGTGGTGAGTGCCCTTTCTCTTGGGCCTTGTGTTGTACCATTTCACATTACTTTGACCATGATTATTGGGGCGCCTTCTATCTTTGAGGAGTTTGTTAGGAGATTGATATATATTTTATATGTTTTGGGTCTATCTTGGAGAGTCCCTAGGATAGATCTATGGTTTTAGCACATTTATTATTATTTTATTGTAGATGAAGTTGAGTTTTTCTCTTTTATAAGTGAGCTCGCTTATCATTGTTATTTGTTGTTGTGATTGGAGAATAATACTATCATCTTTGCACTCTTTGCTCTTGTTCTCTTGGGGTTTTCTTCACATGAATTTCAATTTGGTGGCATCATAATTTGAGTTAAGCTTATTTATTTTGGCATTGGAAGAATTTATTTCTCTAGTCCATCTGAAGAGTAGCGTTAACCCTTTGGTTTATCATACTTGGTTTTGTAGATTGATTGAAGAATTTGGCATCCGTAGGAGGGGCATTCTTCAATTTGCATAGGCTAAGGGTGAGCTAAATAGATAGGTTGAAGGTGTAAGCTCAAGTGCTACTCTTTCTTGGTAGAATTTGCAAGTAGCTTTGAATTGCTTGGGGTCGGAATTTGACATGCTTTTGTAGGGGTTTTGGTTAAGCACATACACCCAAAGTTTTCAAGAAGGACATCCTAAGATCCATTTGCCCAAAGGGTTTGAAGGCACTAGTTCCTAGCTCTCTAACTATTAGGACTTTTCCCAAATTTTGCCTAGCCAGTTTTCTGGTTTTATCTCACTTTTCTAGGCTCAAATCTCATCATCTTTATTTCTGTTATAGGCTTACTGATTTATAACAGGGAAAAACAGAAGGGGCCCTGAATAGTCTTCATTTCAATAATTGGTTTTCATGCTGGAAACAATCACTAAAAATTCAGGGTTTAAGATTTGAAATTCTTTGAATTTTCTAGTGGTTTTAAGAGGTTAATAGTGCATTTAAAGAATTTTGGAAATTATTACAGTAAGAACATTTATTCTGGAAAATTCTCTTAGCCTTTTCTAGCATTTAGTTTTCAGATTTTACGTGCTTTAAATTTTTGTATATAATTTTGGGGTTAAAATCTGAAAATTTCTTAGTTTTCTTGGTTGTTGCTTGGATGGAATCACTTGGACAAAAAGTTCTAATTTTTGGAAAAGATTTACTTGGTTAATGATCAATTTTAATGTGCTGAAACACCACTAATTATCAGCTAAAGTAACTTGTCAAATATTTGGAAATTTCTTCACATTTGTGCATCATATAACAGCAAGATAACTTGGTCTTCTTGTTTAGTTAAATGCTGGTTTAATATTACATCTATCTTGGACATTTTCCCTGAATAATGACACTTGTTAATTCTAGAAAATCTCGTTTCATGGTTAGATTCCTATTGCGACATGCAAGTTTTAAACCTTTGCAGCGAAGCAAAACATACAGATTCTTTTAAGCAAAATAGAGATTACACCACAACATTCACATGATGTACAGAGATTTACCCTAGAAACCCTTAACCAGGAAAACCAACAAAACTTAGTTGCACCTCTCACTTTCTCATTATATTATTGACCACTCACAATACAATATGTAGGTATTCAACAACATCCAAAACCCTAATTCATTAACCTGGATTAGAATTAGACTCCAATCCCTTAACTGGGATTAAATTACACATTTTTAGGAAAACCCCCCAAATAGCCCGAAAATAGCCCAACAAATTTCAAACTTGTCTTCGGCTTGTGTTGGCAATCATTGCCGATTGTTCACTTCACGGAAGGGGGGGGGCGCTGGCGCCCCCCCGTTTGAGCCAGTGCCACACGCAGCGCCTGATGCATACGACAAAGAACATTAGATGGGTAGGGATTGTACAGACGACAAACCCCTTCCACATACCTAACATATTTCACATAATCATCACTAAGAATTATGGAATTTTATTGGTGTAAGGTTAACTTCATTGCTTTCCATTGCTTTCCATTTCTTGCACATGCTCTTGTTGTTATTTTCCTTTCATTGAATCATGGAAAAATGAGCAATTACTATATGGTTTATCAACTTGTAATAATTGACACATTAACTAAGACTATGATTATATTGCCACACTTGGAGAAGTGATTCTAGACACTTAATAAAGTTTGGTTTTATTAAATTTGGATGACACTTTGTTTCAGAGATCTCTCAAGCAAGGCCTTGTTTCAATAAATCTAATAATAAAAACTTGTTCTATTATGCACTCTCACTTGGTGAGCAGTTTAATTTATTTCTTAACAATGAAATGAATTGTTTGATGTATTTTACTTTTTAAGTCTTGTGATCTATTGCTATTTTTCTTTCATTAAGTCTTGCAAACATTCATGGTTTGTTTTATTGTACGTTATTGAACTAGTTTCCAAGTGTTTAATCTACCGATTATGGTAAATCTAAAGTGATTGAATGCTTATTTTGGGAAATTAACTTAACAAGTCACATCTCACATCTAAAACAAGTTAATATCCTTTCCCTCGTCTCTCTTCAAAACCTTAGATCTAATCAACCTGTAGGGAAGCCACCCTTGGCCTTGAGAGCAGGCCTAAAAGAGTGAAGTTAAGCAACTGAGGTGACAGTGCTGCTTTCCTTCCGAAGTTGCACTTGATAGCACCAGTGGCTTGGGATTTTTCTACTTGGGTGCTAAATCAAGCTATATCGATGCCAATAGTTCCTTTGCTTCCCAATATGAATAAATACTTTACAAAAGTTTATATTTCAATATTTATTGGCTAGCAACTTAGCCTTTTATGTTCCCTGTACCCATTTTGTAATTGAATCTTATTTCTTTTATGTTTCATTGTGGATTGCTCTGGTATTCTTCTCTTTGTTCTGTTGTATTATTAACTTCACATTGCTTGGGTGATTATCTTTTCTGATAGCATATTCTGTACAGGACCATTTGGGTATTTCCAATGCAGCACCTTTTGATGCACCACTGTTTCCAATACCTCTACCAAAAGTTGTAGAGGGTAGTAATTTTGAAGTTGAATGCAAGGAACCTGAAGGGCAAATTCATGATTACATTAGTAATCTTCGATTCCGTATATCACCAACTGCATTTTTCCAGGTTATACCTTGTATTTCCTTATTTTATGTACTGTCGCTTTCAATATTGTAAGTTTTTCTTTTGTAGTGTAATTTTAATGATGTTTGATCACTGTAGGTTAACACGGTTGCTGCTGAGAGGCTTTACTCACTGGCGGGTGATTGGGCAGCTCTTAGTCCTACAACCCTCCTTTTTGATATATGTTGTGGGACAGGCACCATTGGTTTGACACTAGCTCATCGTGCTGGGCTGGTAACTACATTTATTTAACTTCTATCCAGCTCTTAGTCCTACAACCCTCCTTTTTGATATATGTTGTGGGACAGGCACCATTGGTTTGACACTAGCTCATCGTGCTGGGCTGGTAACTACATTTATTTAACTTCTATCAGTTGTAGTTGCTTATTCATTACCAATTAATGTCCATTGAAAAGGATCAAGCAACAGATTTCTACAACTCATTGCAAGATTTCCTTTTTATAAGTATTGTATCTAGTTCGAATCAATTGCTGACACAATTTAGTCTCTAATTATGGATATGCTTCTGTTAGGTTGTAGGGATTGAAATGAGTGCGCCTGCTGTTGCAGATGCCCAAAGAAATGCAGAAATCAATGGCATAAAAAATTGCAAGTTTGTTTGTGCCAAGGTGTTAAAACTTGGAAGTCCAGATGGCATCATGAATTCATTTCTATTTGGTTCTAAACATATAATGCTTGTGATTTGATTTGTGGTGGATGCATTTTAGTAGTGCATTAATTAAGATGGGATTGTTACAGGCAGAAGATGTGATAGATTCATTGTTGAAGGAGTATCTTGAAATGCCAGCAGAGATGGCATCAGATATCTTAGATAATGCCACTGGCAAGAATATTGGCAATATACCCAAGGAAAGTGCCGGTGATTATGGCACAAACAGTAATGATTCTTCAGTGTCTGCAATTGACACAAAAATAAAAGTCGATACTGTTGCAAGGGAAACTGAACATAATGATAATATGAGCAGCAACTCTTTAGGAATCTCTACCGAGACAAATGAGCTTACTGAAAACAAGGAAGAAGCAAATACTATGAAGCGGTTTAGAGATGTTGTTGCTATAGTTGATCCTCCACGTTGTGGTCTCCATCCTGTTGTAAGCATCTGTCAGATTTCAAATGCAATTTGATGATTGTTTATAGATTCACTGAGGAAATATGGTATGCCACACGAATTAATTTCATAGTTTAGAGTAATTTGTCCGAAATTGTTTGTTTACAGGTCATCAAGGCTCTTAGAACTCATCCCTGCTTGCGTCGGCTAGTGTAAGTAAACACGGAGTGCTTTCCTGTTTTATTTATTGATGAAGTTCATAATCTTGATTATGTTGTCTTGTGCTTCAGACATAAAGAAGCAAAAGGGTGGGAATTTAAGGTACTCAGAATAGCTTTCTGTCTTGTTTGCAATGTGCAGCTACATCTCATGTAATCCAGAGACAATGGTAGCTAATGCGATTGAACTTTGCACACCATCAACTGGTAAAATGGAGAAAGGAAAAGGGAAGAGAGGTGGATACAAACACATGGGTAATGTAGGTCATGCAAGGCAGCGTGCCAAATCCATGCCGGTGTCGGAACCTTTTTGCCCAATCAAGGCAATGGCTGTAGATTTGTTTCCTCATACACCACACTGTGAGATGGTGATGCTACTAGAAAGATAGGATTTGGCTTTTGAGAAGGACGCTTCTTTTGGAAATTCTTAAATTTTCGTGCATTGCATTCAATCCATAGCCAACTTGTCTACAAGGTTGGTCTTGTGCAGTGCAATTGAGTCTTAAGCTATGCAAATGCGGCCCTCTTGAAGTGCAAATTCAGATTTTCTTGGTGTTTGAAAATTAGTAACCAGCTTTAATTAGATGTTGAGTTATCATCTTTCTCGATGTATGTGATTTTTGGGTATTGAATCAGTTAACTCTTGGAAAATAGGTTTTCTAATCTCAATCCTGATTATTTATTTTCTACTAGTTCTTTTGTGAATATTCAATATAGTCTTTTGTATTGGCTGTTAACAATGATATACAGGGTAGGTCTCCAAGCTATACTACCCTATGTTAAATTGCCATCACTGGAGCATGCTACTACACAAACCTTTGCGTGGAAACTTCTGTTTATGTTAAAAGGTAAGCATTTTTATTCGGCTAACAAAGATTAAAATTTCAAGGATTGAGTAAGTCAATATCAAAGATAGACGCAAGTACCAGTGATATCAGGGATAAATAATGAAACCACAGAACCACTGAATGTCTTTTTGCTTATGGATAATGTGGCAAGCATATTTCCCAATCTTTTGTATATGTTTGAGAATTTATGTTGGGACAACGTCATTACAACAATATGTGTATGAACGGGTGTGTTGATGACATGTCACTGAATGCAAAATACAATGTGGAAAGGTTTAGTGATTAAACCATTGTAACCTCTTACAGATGCTATAATTGTGTTTTGTGATGCTATACAAGTAGGTGAGAGATATATATAAATTGAAGCATTATCAATAAAATATGCTTTTTTATGTTCTCCACTTCTGCCATTGAATATGTATGCACCATAAAAACTGTCATGCAAGCATATTCCTACAAATCTTTCTAATTGTATCAAACCATTTTTAGGGGTCTTTGTCACTCTCTTTCTGATCCTTGGTTTAACTTAGATAAAGTTATTAGGAGAAATACACATTTTATTTTATCACTTATTTTTGGGTATGGAATTTCAAAATTTTCTATAATTTTTTCTTTTGATCATCTTTGTGAATCATATATAGTATATATTTCTCATTGCATTTTTGGTTAGTTACACTGACCAAATATGCCTTCCTAGGAAGCTATAATTGTGTTTTGTGATGACATAATTGTAGGTGAGATGTATTTATTGTAGCAACACCAATAAAATATACTTTTTTATTTTCTCCACTTCTGTCAATTGAAAATTCATGCACCGGAAAAACTGTCTTGCAAGCCTTCTTACAAATCCTTCTAGTTCTACCAAACCATTTCTACGGGTCTCCGGCGCTCTATTACACATTTTATCGTAAGCGTGAGATATGGATTCCTTGCAGCATCATTAATAAAGTATCTATGCACTGCAAAGCCTTCCCACAAATCCTTCTAGTTCGATCGAACCATTTATGGGTCTGTCACTCTATTTCTCATTCTTGGTGCAATTTAGATTGCTATATCATAAAGTTCATAAAAAGAATCTGCATTTTATTTGATACCTAGTTTTGGAATATAAATTTTCAAATTTCTTTACAAATTTTCCTTTGTTGTTGTGTATGTGAATCATATCTAGCATATATTTCTCTTTGCCATTTAGTTAGTTACACAAGGATTAGATATCGCTACAACTTTGATGAATGTCCATAATAGTGAAAATTCCAATTACCGATTCCCTTGGAGGGGAAGTAATGTTTTCAGTAACTATTTTAGTTAGGAAAACAAGGCTCAAGCACAAATTTTTCAGGTACACAAGAAGCTCAAGGAAAGTCATTGAATGTAGTTGTGTGAAAATAATTTTAAATAATTGAATAATCACAATCAATGTTTTATGGTTAAATACAAGAGTATTTTCTGTTATCGTGTATCAATAATGATCTTGATGCACTTTTATAAATGTCCCTTTTGTGTGGAATACATGTATTTATTGTGTACCAATAACGACATTGATGCACTTCTATGAATGTGTCTCATATGTGCAATGCATTTTAATATGGATCATGTATAGAAAGAAAGTGTCGAAACTCTGTACTCTTAGACACTATATGTATGCTCTTAGGATTCTACTTAGGCATTGTCAAGGGGGCTTGCATTGGCCTTGGGTCTTCCTGGGCAGTGTCAAGTGGGATTGCATCGGGCTTGGGTCAAGGGAGAGCATCATATAGCATGGGAGAATATGATCTACCAAATTTTCCATTTTCACGAGATTGAGACGATATTTTATTTTTAGGTGTCCCATATATTACGATATTAGAGGCAAGTTTCATTGTCATTTTAGGGAGTTTCAAAACTCTATATCTTCTTTTGGTTCTTGAAGGAGAGATGCTTGGCCCTCTACACGTGAGAGGACCTTGGCCTTAGATCTCACTCTATTCGGCACCCTTGCCCAAATAGAACACCTCTAAGCTGATCACTTTGTACTTTCTACTATTCACATCAGAGAGAGGCACCAAGAGGCACACAAACAATGACACTTCATCAAATATCAAATGACCTCATCTGAGCTCAATCAGTGAGGTCGTTAGGCAATACTATCTTAGATTTACACAACACATGCATACATGGGGCTTCCTTAAGATCTTGTCATGTGGCTACCTTATTTGGACAACAATACATATTGTAGACCAATTAACTACTTGTTCCTTATCATCTAAATAGTCATCTATCATTAGTTTCTTCTCTTCGAAATTAGATGCTTGGCGTGGGAGCATTGGGGTGGTTGATCAATGCCCCTTGGGTGAGATATCATCCCTTTCTCTATTACTGGAGGACTTATTCTTGGGTTCTCAATGGTGTTTATATGGTTTTGCATCTTCTTTCAGCTCACGTTTCACTGCATTGGACTACAAAATATTATCTAGTATGCCATAGTTTAGATTTGTTTTTATTTTGTTGCTTTTACACTTATTTTATATGCGCGACCTTTGCACTTCCACTTTATTATTCCACACTAATGTAATATGTTGAAAGAAATGTAACTTTGAAATATATTCTATTGTACTTTTATTGTATTCCTCCTTCGAAGATGTTATTCCTTCCTTCAGAGATGTCCTTGATGTAAATGATCGTGTAAAAGTCATGAGGTAAAACCTCCATTGTAAGTTGGGGCAATAGTACCCACAAAAGTATTTTATAAATGTTATTTTGAGTCTTCCTAGGTAGGTCAGCTCTAATTAGAGAACCTGGCTGACCTAGTTAGGTAATTGAGTCACTTACCTGATGAATATAAATAGGCGAGGCGCCTCCTTCATTTGTAACATACTTCACTCAAGCAAGTTCGCTAGAGAGAGAAGTGCGCTATAGAGAGAAGTTGTCTTGGGGCTTTTATACTGTCTTGGTTGCGTTCTATATTGAGGAAGTTTTGTGAGGTTTTCTCCCTGTGGTTTTCTCGAGGAAAATCTGTGTTCATTGTTTTGTTGTGCTTGTTGTTTCAGTGATCCTACTATTGTGAATTATTTAAGAATATCATCTAAGCAATTGAGATAAACTAACATGGTATTAGAGCCACCCTGACATAAGACATTGTGTAGCTAGGGTTTGTTATCATGAAAAAATCCCTCGACAAATCAATCAGAAAAGAGGGCTCACTCAACTCACCCTAGGACGACACATCTTTATGTGAAAACAGATTTGAATTCTGAGAATTTTCATTTTTGGTCTCGACACTATTGTCGAAAGAAACTAGGGATTCCTATTTTGGGCACTTCCCTCCATCGATTAGTTGAAAAAGGAGGACCATCAAACATGCCCTAGGAGGGTGCATCTTTTCGTAGAAGAAGTTTCTCATTTTGCAGATTTTCAATTTTTGACTCAACACTGTTGCCGAGAAAACTAGGGCATAATATATTTTGCAGTTCTGTCCACGGTTTTGGGAAAATGAGTATGATTCTCAGCTTGCCTTGAGGAGGTGCATCTTTCTATCCAATCAAATATGAAATTTACCTAAGTTGATAAATTAGGGTTTCTCTATCAAACCCTAGGTCCACGAGAAGCAGTCTTCTAGAAAAGCTTTCAAGAAAGCATCAAGTTGAAACAATCTCATTGGTAAGTTCTGTGTTCTCTATTTTCATTTTAGGTTCTCATTTTTATCATGATGACAAACAATACCAAGCTTGAGCACATGCTTGAAGGAGCCGAGAACTTCCGAGCATGGAAGTATAGAGTGCTTCTCATACTTGAAGAAGCATGACGTGGATAACTATGTCAAAGATGAAGCTGCAGATCTAAAGGGAGATGAAGACAAAGCAAAGCACACGAAGGACCTAATCAAAGCTGAGAGGATTATTTTCGTCTCCATTGGATCTCACATGTATCATCCTTGAAAACTCCCAGGGAGATGTTCAATGCAATGACTAGATTGTACAAAGGAAAGAACATCAACATGAAGATGACCTTGAGAACACAACTCAAGGATGTGAAGATGCAAATGTCAAAAAACATTCAATCTTACTTCACAAGGATCTCTTAGATCAAGGAGCAACTAGAAGCCACTGGAGACAATGTCGAAGAAGTAGGAGCGGATATTACAACTTTGAATGGTCGCCCAAGCTTATGGTAATATTTCATTCAAGGGATTTGTTCTAGAAGGAAGCTCACCTATGGAGGAATGCACGTAAGAATAAGCTTGATTGATAGCAAAAGAAGAAGAGATGGATGGATATGATAATCAAGTCCTTACAACTTATGCCAAGAAGAGAAAGAACAAGAAGGAAGACCATTCTTGCAAGAATGAAAGAACTTCAGAAGAAGGACCTCTCACAACTCAGATGTTTCAGTTGTGATGAGAAATGACACTTTGCGGAAGTATGTCCCAAGATCCCAAGAAGAAAGAATGGAAGAATGACATGATCAAGAAGTACCAGTCGATCATGTAGAATTATGTTTGGATATGATTTCGAGACCTGAAGGGAAGTTTTTTAATGTCTTCCAAGTAGATATACACGATTAAGATACAACAGATGGAAGATCAAGAGACACAAAGCAAGGTTCACCATTTCTCTCAGAAAGAGGGAGTTGATTATGGCGAGACATTGCTCTAGGGGCCAGACACACCTCTTAAGTGGTGGATATTACACTAGACAGTTGGTGTAACCAAAGTAGAAGAACATATCGAGCAACCTCCAGGATTTGGGACTCTGTACAGAGAACCATCTATGCGCAAAAGGATTTGTACAAGCTTAGAAGGCACCCGTGGGATAGCACATACAGTTACATGAGGGGCTTGATGATCAACTAGAGTGATGGAGATCCCAACTTTTACTACAAGGTTGAAGATATAAGCCTACAACGGACGAGAAGCTCAGAGATGGGTGCAATAGAAACTTGCAAAAAAGTTCGAGCTGGAGGATCTTGATATCCAGTGACCTTGAGAGGTGACATAGATGGATACACAGAAGATTAGCATCAACGGATGCTACCTGTCACTTCAATGTCCCGATGCATAGAGTACAAGATGCAGAGGGATGATGGTGCTCCACTTCAAAGGGAGTGACTATTGTAGATCTTAAAGTTAAAGAATCTTGACATAATTCTTGGGATTAGAGGTGTAAAAGAGTCCAGAGGAGATTTTCCTTAGCCAAGAAAAATGTTCGGTCAAGATCCTATATGTTGGGCTATAGCTACTTTGATGTCATCTAACTTGAAGTTGCTATCCTACTTCAAAGACACTTGATGCCATAGTCTACAAGCAGAAGATTGGTTCATTGATGTACTTGATGAACATGAGGTTGGATATTTTCTTTGTTGTGAATACTTTGATCCAGTAGATGGTGGAGCTAAGATGTGTTCACATGGTTGTGGCAAAGCATGTGGTGAGGTACACGAATGATACAATTGAGTATGGCCTTAGATATGAGAGAGATCAAAGGATCTACCAACAAGGATATGTTTGACTCCTATTGGGTTGGTAGTGCTCCAAATAGGAATAGCACTTTAGGTTGCTACTTCAGCTTAGAGTATGGCATGATTTTGTGGTCAAGCAAGAAGCAGAGGAACATAACATTGAGTACAACTAAGGCATAGTATATTGCAACTTGTTTAACAAGTTTTGAGGTAGCATGGTTTTGGAAGCCACTTGCAGTATTGTTCGATGACTTGTGTGTATTGTGACAACCAGAGTTGTGTGAAACACATGAAGAAGACTCTGAAGCTACTAGAGTCAGTGGCACCACTATATGACATCATTGATGCAAAATCTTCCTTCATGAAGAACCGACTGAGAAGAAAACAATGGAAGATTCCTCAAGTGATGAGGAATATGTACTTTGATCTAGAATAATTCTACTGATGAAGACTAAGACCATGCTCTTATCCATTTCAGCATTGGATAAGAAGGGATGCATTTGTGATGCTCTTATCCATTTCAACATCATGATGCTTAGGGATGATGTTCCATGATGATAATGCTCCGTGTTGATGATGTTCCACGACGACGATGTTTCGTGATGATTATGCTCCATGATGATGTTCTGTGATGATGATGCTCCATGATGATGTTGATGATGATGTCCCAGGATGATGTTGTTCCAGATACATGATGTTGTTGTCGTTCAAAACATACTATGCCATATAGATTCACCAGTCAGTTGTACGATTGTTGTTGTTGTTGTTGCCGATGTAGAATACCTTCATTGTTAAAAGGGAGTGTTGAAAGAAATGTAACTTCAGAAGATATTCTATTGAACTTTTATTGTATTCCTCCTTTGGAGATGTTATTCCTCTATTCAGAGATGTCCTTGATGTAATTGGTCTTGTAAAAGTCACGAGGTAAAACCTATGTTGTAAGTCAGGGCAATAATACCCACAAAAGTATTTTATAAATGTTATTTTGAGTCTTCCTAGGTAAGTCTACCCTAATTAGAGAACCTAGCCAACCTAGTTAGGTAATTGAGTCACTCACATGATGAATATAAAAAGGTGAGGCACCTCCTTCATTTGCAACACACTTCACTCAAGCAAGTTCGCTAGAGAGAGAAGAATTGCGCTAAAGAGAGGAGAAGTTGTCTTGGGGTTTTTACATTGTTTTAGTTAAGTTCTATATTGAGGAAGTTTTGTAGGGTTTTCTCCCTTGTGGTTTCCCCAAGAGAAATCTCTGTGTTTATTGTGTTGTTGTGCTTGACTGCTTCTTGTTGTTTCAATGATCCTATTATTGTGAATTGTTTAAGAATATCATCTAAGCAATTGAGAAAAACTAGCAATAAACAATCCCTTCGCCCTATTCATGGGAATCTTGTTGAAGATCAATATAATTATCTTATATTTATCTTTTTTTTGTAAGTTGCAGAGAAAAAATATCTTATAATACAAAAAATAGTTTAGGGACAAGAGTATCAAAATGTCTGGGAATCTAGAGAGGCTCCATATTGTTCCAAAATATCAAACTATTGATCGGTGGACCAACCTAGGCGCACACAAAGTGTCTTTGTTGATCGGTGGACCTCTCATCGTCTTCAACATGGGAGCATAGCCAGGAGCACCCTAAGTGCATTACGTCCCTAGGACCACCTATGTATTTCACCATGTGAGAACCATCTCTAGTGCATTTGCGTCTTTCGGTGAACATTTCATTGTCTCCAAGATGGGAGCACTTCCAGGAGCACCCCAGATGCATTAAGTCCCAAGGACCACCTACGTCTTCCACCACGTGAGGACCATCTCTAGTGCATTTGCGTCTTCTAGTGAACCTTTCATTTTCTCCAACATGGGAGCACTTCTAAAAGCACCCTAGGTGCATTACGTCCCAAGGACCATCTACGTCTTCCACCATGCAAGAACCATCTTTTGTGTATCTGCGTCACCCCCTTTTTCTAGGGACCTTGATCTGGATGACACCAAGCCTCTCTCTGAAGTATTCAAACTTCACTCTAGCTAACGACTTGGTCAACACATTGGCTATCTGCTCGCCTGTCGCCACATACTGGATCTCTACTGCTCTTCTCTGCACCATATTCTAGATGCAGTGATACTTGATCTCAATATGCTTCGACTTGTCATGGAACACCATGTTCTCCAACAACTTCACGTAAATCTGGTTGTTGCAAAAGATACAAGTCTCCTCTAACTCAAGATCAAACAAATTTAACAGTAGCTTCCAAAGCCATACTGCCTCACAACTAGCCGAATAAGCGTCAACATACTCTGCTTTGGCTGTACTTGTCAAAACCCCAAATTTTCCGAAAAATTTAAAATTTTCAGAATACAGATAATTTTCATGAATGCAGTCAACCAATTCTTTAATTAGTTATATGTTAATGGATTCATTATCTGAATTATCTATTTGTTTATGTTTATCTTAAAGAACAATTCTTTTTCAGTTTAATGACTTGTTTTTCTTTGCAACCACAAGGTGGAACTGTCATGATATTCTGGGCTTACTTAGCTTTCGAGCTAAAGCAGAAAGTTTTCCTGCTCTTACAGACTTACAGGTAAGAAGTTCGAGTGCTGCTTGTCACTAATTCTAAAGTATTCAGATATAAGTTCGTCGCACAATAATAGCTCAGTAACAGAATATAAATGTTATACAAATTCAAGTGCTTTATGAGATAAAGCCATTAAATCGTCATTCCTTTTAAGATGCTATGGAAATGAGATTTAGTTCTATCAGTATTGACGACAACTGTTTTCTTTCTGGTAGATGTAATTTATAGTTCTTATTGTGTTCCAAATTCTTCGGTGTCTATCAGAGTCGTCATATGTAAAAATACCTTAAATCTTTCTTTACAAGCAGATTAAGAATGACAGAGTTATTAAGTCAAGGGTCTATTTTAAATTGTATACAAATACCAAATACGTTATAATAGATTTGGTTACTGCCTGTGATAAAATGTAATGTACAGTGGTAAGGAGTTTATGTACCACTAAATTCTTCTTCCAAAACTTTGAAGTTTAAAGGAATTACAACCTTGTTACATGCTGCTCTTTGAAAAGAATTAAATTAGTGATGATGCATTGAGTTCTTTTACACATAACCTACTCGGAGTATAATGTCTAGACATGGTTATTAAACATCAAAGGTTATCTAAAGTTAACCTGATGTATACTATAATGTTAAACCTCTTTTGTTCGCAACTCAAAAGTTTATATAAATCTAAATGTTCCGATGCATACTAGAATAATTCTTAGCAAGATGGTTTCAAGATTTCCTTTGTTCAAATATTACAGGGCATAACTTTTATATTGTATTATAGTTGCAAATCAAATGAATACTTTGCCAAGCATAAGCAAAGGGGTCAAAGCTAGACCGCACCCATAAAGAAAAACTATGGTTTAATCTTGGATCAAGAGTTTATAATCTTTTAAAATATATAAACATCCCTTTGTTGGTAAGATGTGCTAGGTCGCAAGTAAGTTTACAACCTTGCCCCGTTATAACCCCATCCTTCAACAAATTAAAAACCGTGGAGCATCGTTTTGGTATATGAAAAGGGTCGTAGTGTTGATTACTTCTTAAAATAATTAAAGATCTAACATTATACTATTGTTATGATGTTTACTTCAGCATGCAAGCTTGGTTGACTTGAGGTGTTGAACCTTATGGAAGTTTCGAGATTCCCCAAGTGATTGGAAATAATTGTTAGATGATTTGCACGCTGGGAACACGTCGAGACTATACAAAACTCACCCACTGCATGCAAATTATTTTCATGAGCACGTGGACTCCTCACAGCCAAGTGTTAGACGTTTAAAAGGAGCACTGTCGAACCCTAACTTATCATTTTCCTCGCTATTCTCGGCCTCCTACCGCTCTGCTACTGTGCTGGTAGTCTTGGTTGCTCGCCTCGTCACTCTGCTACTCGTTGCAGGTAATTCCCCAGCTCATTTCTCTGTCTCCTGCTCATGGTGAGCTCACCCTGTATGCTCTTAGAGACGAGTTGTAACGATTTGATGGTTGTATGAGCTGGTTGTTGTTTTTTCCTCCAAGGTTTATCCGTCACGGCTTGCCCATTTCGGTTCTTACTGAACTGTAAAACCTTCTTCTTCCTTGGCTTAATAAAGAGTACTGTGGCTTCTCCTCTCGAGTTTAGTTGAGTCATAGGGTTTGGCAGTATACTAGGTTATTAGCTAAAGAACCAATACGGCACAAGTGTTTTTAACTTGCTGGGCTAAAGACTGCAATTCTCTGTCGCTAAGGGTCGTTATTGTATTAGTAATATTTTCTTCCTTGCAGCTGATGAAAGGCTTACTCTTCTTTGTGTTGGTGGTAGCGCTTTTTCTCGTGGGTGGCTACGTTTCGGTGAAGCTTTGAGGTAAGAAACAACCATTTTCAGTTTTGATTTTCTTTGCAAATTTGTTTATTATTCAATAATTTGATTTCAATGCAAGATATTAACAGTAATATATTTTATAATTTACAGGTGCGAACCTGTCTCTCTCTCTCTCTGCGTAGTTAGTGCGGGGACTGTGGCAACGGTTTGCACGGGTAAGCCTTGGATACCTATGGCTGTTCTTCCTTGTCCGGTCCCTTTTGGGGCATATGCCGGTTGGTCGCCGTGGCCTGTAAAAACCCTTGTGGTTTTTGGTTTACTTGGTTACTTAGTTTGTTGTTTTTAGTGGATGCTGAAACCCTTGCTTTATGCGGGGTTCTCCGGCTCAGGCCGTGACTGTAAATTTTGGACTTGTTCTGATTACTGTGTATATATACAAATTGGAAGAAAGGCTGTTAAGCCATACTATGTAAATTTTTGTTTGAAGCCGTGAGTGCATGAACTGAATTAGACTCTTTCAGTTAGTTAGCTCTGTTGTTCATTTTGATTCTAGTAGGGTTTTACCCTAACTCGAAGATATATAAAAAGTATTTACAGTTTCTTTTTAAATAAAAAAAACCTTTTATTTATAATGTACTTCAGTAATTTGTTGGGTTATTGTTTATGTTGAATACTGATGGGTTAGGCTCGGTGAATTGAGCATATTATTACTCTGTTGGATTACTTTTCTTGCGCCTTCTTTCAAATGAGTTTTACCCTGTAATATTATTTAATTATTATCTGCTAGGGTTTCTTTACATTGTTTTTATATTAGTTTACTTTATTATAAAAATCTGTAAATGTTGTTATATAATTTTAACCTTCGGGATATAAGATCTTCATGTTTTTAGTGATGTACTCATGTAACTGTCAGTTACATCTGTTGAGTACATAATTTATATTTAATTAATATTTATTACATTAAGATATGTGTGTTGTTTTACCTACAACAAATGCTGTTTTATAATTATACACATTGTCTATGTATTTAGTTTATTTATAGATATAAAATAAGAAAGAGTTTTGTCGTTTCATTCTTATACCATCTGTACTAAATATTTTAAAAGAGGTTCCTTCAATATTCTGTATTATTTATTTTAGGTTATAATACTAGTATTTATAATATAAAAGAAAGAATAATGCCATCTATGTTCTGTCCTGTAATCCATATGATAATATTTGTTTAAGTTTCTAAAAGATAGGTTGGTGGATATATTTTAGTTCAGTTAGATAATGAAGAAGTTATTTGTATTACAGTGTATATAAAAATCTTACACCTATTGGTTTTAGCTTTATAAATAAATCTAAAAAAATGGTCTATTCCCACTCAGTTCGAATATTATAAAAGAAGAATATAGTAATTATTTATTCTATACAGAAAGGAAATAACCTGTAGAGATGAATGGCATTCTAAAATAACCTGACATTGCATAATTTAACTTTTATAAATTCTCTTCCTTTGTTTCAAAATAAAATAATAAAGTTACTGAAATGAAAGCTGTATAAAGAACTATTTATTTATCGAAACCTACTTCTGTTAGTAAAAAAAATATAGCTTCTTTCCTTGTTCTAAAATCTGACATTCATAACTTAAGTCTAACCCTAACTCTATTTCAAGTACAAAATGCTATTTCTTCTGATAACAAAATAAAAGTGAACATTCTCTTAAACAAGCTAACATCTTATTTTATAATTGCATCATACTTTCTTTATATAAATTCACCCCCTGTGCTAGAGTACGATCTGGATTACTCTAGATGAGTAAAAACACAGGTAGGGTTTGTTTCTCATTAAGCATAATTTCATTATTAAACAAACTGAGTTATCATATCCTCTAGGTTTCTACATCATAAATTACAAATGCATCATTCAATCATACACAGAAAATAACACAGAAATTAATAGATAGCAGAACCTGTTCTTAAGCTTGAACGACAACAACAATGGGAGGTCGTTCCTCCCTACCAATTCCTGGAGAGTGCTCAAACAACGACTCCTCAGGACCTCTGAGCTTGCTCTGGTCTCTCTGGCTGGAACTAGGTGTAGGAATAATCAAGTACTAGTCCTGAGACTTAATACCAGTCCTGAACTTATCGGTAATTTCTCTCAGATAGTAAGCTGTATCAGACCAAGTTACTGTAGTTTATCTCTCAAAACACATTCCTTCACTACTACATTTCGACCGAAAATCCGACGGCCGTCATGTCGGATTTTCGACACTTCCCTGTCGCATGTACGACACTTTGGTTTTTTTTGAAGCGTCGGAAACTTGTCGTTGGTTAGCCGACACTTAAATAACCGTCGGTTAAGCGACACTTATGTAACCGTCGCTTGAATGTAAAGCGTCGCTTAAGCGACGGAATGTTTTCGACGGTAGCAAATTTTTTTGAGAAAATAACCTTTATAACCGTCGCTTAAGCGACGAATATCAACTAAACGCGTCGGAAAATCGACACATAGGACTGTCGGAAAAGCGACACATATTACACTAAACGTCGGAAAAGCGACGGCTGTCTAGAAAATGCGTCGAAAAAGCGACAGAATAAACCGTCGCTTAAGCGACGGCTGTGGAAATTTTTTTAAAAAAAATTAATTTTTTTTTTTGCTAATTCTCAGTTGGAAGCACCACCTTCGATTTTGTAATTATCCTAAGCATGGGTTTTAACAGCTTGATCATGAGAGGCAGTGTTGAGATCTGCGTGTTGTGGCAGTTTTGGCATCTAATAGGACCTTTTGGTAGAACCGTTTGGTGGATCCGATGTAGGAAAACTGGCCTGTGGGGGTGCCGAACAGGGTCTCCTTGTGGCAAATCCTTTATTTAGTGGTCCTGTGTTACATAAACAAAACATGCATTGAGCAGATT
>LPNX010893897.1:14080-74299 GCA_001517045.1 Pseudotsuga menziesii
CCAATGCCTGTCGAAATCTCGCTCCAATTGCTCCAAACGTTGCGCTGCCCGTCGAAATCGTGTTTCTGATAATGAAAATGGGCTCGAGACTGTGTAATTTTTTTTTTTTAATTTTCATATCGCATGCGCATTTTAGAACTACAAAACGCGTGCGCGTTTTATAACTACAAAACGTGTGCACGTTTTGTAGTTAGATAACACGTACGCGTTTTATAGTTCTATAACGCGTGCGCGATGTGTTTTCCTATCCTACATGTTTTATGACATATCAGGCTAGGGTTGAACCATACCAAGTGCTATGTCAGGCTCGGGTTGATGTATTTTTTGGTAACATGATGTTGTTTTTGAAAACTAGGATTGCATCTTAAAGGTCCATCATCTTCTTGCACTGA
Organism: Pseudotsuga menziesii; assembly: GCA_001517045.1. Classification (NCBI taxonomy): domain Eukaryota; kingdom Viridiplantae; phylum Streptophyta; class Pinopsida; order Pinales; family Pinaceae; genus Pseudotsuga; species Pseudotsuga menziesii. The sequence goes on from LPNX010893897.1 coordinate 14,473, forward strand.
CCCTAGTCATTTCACTGCTCTAGTCAGCTAGGCCTACTAGTTCCTCCAACATCTTCCCCACCCTCAAAATATTCTTCGCCTCAAAGAACATAAACAAAAGGAATTTATTTTCATTCAAAAGTGTTTACAAATTACAAAGAAATTATGTCCAACATATTATATTGATCTTTAGTTGATCTGGATGTTGGATTGTTCATCATATTGTTCATTTGTTATATGTCGGGTTGTTGATGTGCTCATATTGAAGAAAGATAATTCTTGTTAAGGAGGATACAAAGTCTTGTTTTTTTTTCTCGACTTCAATATATTTTCTATACAATCCTAGTGTATTAATGGTGCAATCTAATGTAAATGTTCTTTGAACTCTTCCTAATATTTAATTGCATGTTCACATGTGATAGTTGTTGTCTTCATTTCTGTCAAATATTTTATCGTATGAGTCTAGTGATGCATTCTAAACCTCTTTCAATTTTGTGATGTAGTCTTCTTGCATTTTATTTTTCTCCTCAAGGACTTCCATATTTGTTTGAATTCTCTTAACGATAAGTGCATTACATTCTCGAGCCTTCTTGAAACCACTGTACTTTTTGTGTTTGATAATATTTAAACTTATCGTCTTCTTGTGTAATATGTTTTCTAAGTTATGATCTTTCATCAAATGTAGGTGCAAGGTCTTCTAATTTTGATAGTTGTTCAATCATGACATATTTCTCTTTGATATTGTTACATATTTTTGAAAAGTATGATGGCCAACTATTGAGTGTATTGCCATACTCCCGATTCTTCCATTTTCCTTTTTAGTTCTTCAATATTTGCATGTTCTTGTTGTAGTATGGTTTTTGTTCAAATTGATTTTAACTTTTCATTCTCTATTAATAGATTTTTCTAAGTATGTATGATATTTCCAAGCAAAATCGTGGCAAAATCTTTAATTTGTCTACTAGATCGATAGGAGCATCATGTAATGTAATTCCTAGTGTTTTCTCTAGTTGCACTCAATAAGTTTCCCAACATCTTTCTCCCTTGTGTATGTTTCCTTTCAATTGTTTCCAAAAGCATGAACTTGCATGAAAATTGAATCTAGTTTACAAAAGAAGGAAATTGAATGAAAAGAAATCTAATCCAGAAAAGAGTGAAGTTGCATAAAAAATCAAATTAACTAGGAAATCATGAAATTGGATAAATTAAACCTGGTTAAGAAAGCATGAAATTAATCAAAGAAAAAATAATCTATGGAAAAAAACATGTGACAAATGATAAGTAACAAATGACAAAAGATAAATAGATGTGAGCTCACATGAGTGCTTTGAAAAGAGAATGGACAACTAATAAATGTAGATCCACTTTTCTCTCAAATAGGTACAACCAATTATCCCTTTAAATCCTCACAAATCCTCTCATGATCTTCTTCTTTGGAATAATTATCTCCAAATCTTTAAAATGTGGAGAAAATATTTGAGAAGATTTTGAATAATCCCCAAAATATTTGCTTTAAAACATCAATCCTATTACAAAATGATCAAATCCATGACTAAATCTCAAAAAGATTTTACATAAATGATTTATCTACTTCCATACCACTAAAGAGGCCTCTACTACTCCCTAAATGAGGAGATAACCCTCTTATTTATAGATGAGTGCTTTAAAAAGAGAATGAGAAACTAATAAATGTAGATCCACTTTTCTCTCAAATAGGTACAACCAATTATCCCTTTAAATCCTCACAAATCCTCTCATGATTTTCTTTTTTGGAATAATTATCTCCAAATCTTGAAAATGTGGAGGAAATATTTGAGAAGATTTTGAATAATCCTTTGTTAAAAATTTTCAAATATTCCAACACATTACAAAGGTCATCACTATTTAAGATATAAATGAAAAAAAGTTAATTTTCTAATATTTAATCACAAATTCTCTTATAAAAAATAGTTAATGGAGTGATGAATAAGGATGAATATGAAGAATAGTGGAAAGAAAGTAGGATGGATTTGCGACATTTGGGTGACCCAACAACCATCATGCCATAATGCAACTCACTCCTAAATAACAACTTCCTTCAAACTCGATATGTACCATCTAATATTGAACTAAATATGTTGTATATGACTGAATGAGCCAATTTTTCTCTTGTTGCAAGTTGCTTCTTGGTCTGGAACATTTTTTTTAATCTTTCTCACTCATAGACATGAATAGGATCGTATATTCGACAAAAAAAAACCATGTTTCCAAACCCATCTGAGACCAAATCTCATTCTTTATCGGTCTAGCCAAGAGGTCGATAGCCCGAAACTGTGACGATGGGTTAACATCCCACCATTGTTAGGACCTTGCCATTTTGCAATAATTATGCAATGTAATCTGTCAGTAATTTGGAAAGCAATCAATCGAGAGCAATAAAAAAATAAGAGAATAAGAGAAAGGCCTTTCCGTAAGACCAAATTCCCGAACTGGGTTCATGCCAAGGATTTTCTTACCCTCGCAGAATGAAAATGAAGCCACAAGATAAGGAGGTGATGCACTCTCGTTGTAAATGCATAGGTCAGTGGTTGTGGATTCCTAGCGTTAATATCAGTGGCCACACTTACTGAGTGGAATGCATATGGATGTCCAAGCATTTACGTGCATATATGGTATTTTTCACCTGAGTTAGGGTTTGGGGTCTGTGAATGTACATACCATAAAATGAAGTGGTTTTACATTGTGGATGGCCAAATTGTGACCAGGATTGCGAGTAGAGACCAATTTCGATCGTTGAACTTTGGTAGAAAACGCGAGAGAAATCACCCCATGCATGACCAAGGACTCGATGGCCAGACCCATTAATTCGACACTTGAAAAAAACAAATCCTGTTGATTAAGCTGTGTCAAAATGAACCTTGTTACAGATCCAAACCTAAGCGGGGACCATAAGTTACAACACTCGTATATAGATTTTCCATTGCTAAATATGAAATATACAGAGCCCTTAATGATGTAATTGTAAAATTAATAGCGGCCTGCATTGGCTAAGAGACTATCCTGTGACCGAAAACCGACAGCTTAAGAACATAGCCTTGTCTCCTATTATTGTCATGATACAACTTGCCTATATTAAAAAAAATCGGGAGAAGCCGCGTTGTTATGAAATGTATGCATCAAAAAAAATAACCCGGCCTTGCAGCAATCAGTTGCACTGAAGAAAATGCCCAAGGTTCTTGCCTAGCCCAGTCCAACGCGTGGAGAGAGGAATTCATGTGTTGATTTCATGTGTCGATTTGGGTATCGAGAACAAATCTTTGAAATTTTCCAGGACTGTCCATCTAACCAAGTTGTTGCATAAAACATGGAATTTGATCCATGATTCTTGGTGAACGAATTTCTAAATATCTGTGAAGATAACAATAGACCCTGGAATTTAGTGTAACATCCAACGTCATGTATCCAAAATTTTTGATATAATGGTTTTTGTTTATCGTGGAATTCCATTGTTCAGTATTTCCGTGATCAACACTGTCGGGAAAATTGTATCTGATCTCCTTCCCCTCAGTCTCGCTTTACTATTTTCATAACATTCCGGTGCAGTGAAAGATAATAGTAGTTCCTCTCACTACTGGTCCCATGGTGTCTATCGATGAGTTTTTGAATCCCTAATTCATGTTCGTCATTGATACTGAGATCCCCCATCAGTCGAGGGAGTAGCTACAGAGGAAGAAGATACAAGAGATAATATGCAATACAGATCCTTAGCCACCAGGAGATATGGTCGATGGACCACTTAGAGTTTACCCGAGTGGAAAAAATAGTTGTCCCACCATTATCAGGTAGAATATAAGCAGTATATGCAAGGTAGCTAATAGGATCAAAGGTATATAGAATGGAAAAGGAATTGGTTCGATTGAATCCTTTTTGTTTGTATATAATGCATTGGTTCGACAGGGTAGTAGAGCATTGGATACGAATCTTCCTCTACGTAATGAAATATATATTGTGCAGGAGGAAGAGGATCTTGCTTTCAACCAGTTCTCGATGAGGAAGCCCATGTAAGATACTCTAGTAAGGCATTTATGACTAAAGTCCAACCCTTGCACCAAAAAAACCCATGTGGAGTACCTCGTGATTTCCAACAACTGACAACACATGAGTGCTCTTATTTGTAATCAATGTTTTATTTTTGAAGTTCTGGCGGACACTCTTTAGATAAAAATTGTTTTGTGAATTTTTGGCTTTTTTCAATTCTTTTTTCTTTAATATTATGTTTTGTTTTTTTATTATTGGCATTATTCTTATTAAGATTAAAATCTAAATCATCTCTGTGTTTGTTTTTTTTTAAACAAAAATGATCAAATTTATTAATTTAAGACATATTAAAATGAATATTTTTTTTAGCAAATTGAAATATTTTTTACATTGTCATTGTTCTTTAAAATGTTTTAAGTCATTTTATTGTCAGTGTAGATTGTACACATTTATTCAAATCTAACCTAATCTACATACTCTACTCTAATTGGAAATTAACCAACGTAGATCCAAATCCTATATGGATCAATTCTCTTGAGGTGCAAACCTCTTCTTAGGTATCCATTGATTTGATTCAAACAAAAAGACACATCTTTTTATTTAAGGTCCACATATAATATTATTTATGGCCGACATATAATATTTTTTATTATTTTTTATTTTGTCAGTAACGAACATTGCATCATTTCCCCCACACATGGTTTTAAAACCATATGCAAGGCCCTCTTACAACCATGGGTTGTTTAGAATGCCTTGGACATGGTTTTAAAACCATGTGCAAGGCCAACATTTTTTTGCTGATAATTCAATTTTGTGTTTTTTTCTTGACTCATATTTTTTTTACGGATAATTAAATTTTTATTTTTTTATTGTTTTGTTAGATAGGAAGATTCCAACATCTCCCCCATATTAGATTGTTTTTGTGGCGGACATTTATTTTGGCCTATTAGAAAATTTATTTTTTATTAATAAAAATAACATTACGAAAGTGATATTATTTTTTATTTTGTGTTACATGATCTCTCCCATAATATTCACTATAACTATTATTTTTTGCCGACATGTTACAAACGTACAAACGTTACATCACATTACAAGATCTCTCCCATAATATTCACTATCACTATTATTTTTTGCCTACATGTTACAAACGTCATATCACGTTACAATATCTCCCCCATACTGGTTGTAGAGCGCCTCTTGGCACAAAAATTATTTATGTGTAATGAAATTTCTAGTGTAACCATACACACAAAAAAATAAAAATATATTCACTCTTGATTTTGAAAATTGAAAATCAAAAGATATGGGAATATGTGAAATTAGTCATTGTAAGTGTGATCTAACAAAATAAAAACAAAAAAGTCATCTAACCTGGTACTTGCTTGGAACCATTGTTCTATAAGGATTTCATATGCTTGATTCCCTTTCTCATGTAAATTACACTGCATCTCTTCACAATACTCTTCGATTTTAGGCTCGACCACTTTCTCCTCATGAGATACATTTATATCATTGACTGATGATTCTTATTTCACTTCTAGAGAGATGGATAGGTTTTTTACTTCTGTCAAAATGTGTTCCCCTAAAGAAGAGGAAATCTCAGCCGCTGCTAAGATTCAAGAAAGTTGTTCCACACTTATGTGCATCATTAAACCCATCTTGTTGGTACCCCTGTATTTCTATATAAATTAATAGAAAAGATGGCTCTTATAGCACCACAATGAATTTGAAATATGAATATAAAAACTATACAAATAAAACTAATGGCAGAAATAAAATCACTCGTAAAAAATTAAACTCGCTCTCCCAAAAAATGTAAATAACACACTTCAAGAACAACAAGAAACCAATTTAGAAATGAGTTGTTGTGGGTGCAAATTGATACGAAATCAACACAAACCTAGTACGAAATAAAAAACTAGTGCATAATGATTTAAGAAACCCAAACTTACACTACAAAAATGTCAAACAAATGGAAAATAATAAACTAAATAAAAAGAACACTTACATAAAAACAAACTCGCATAAAATAAATACTATTATAGAAAATGAAAGAACTCTTTTGCAGAAATTAAACACGCTTGCAAATAGGAAACTTATTTGCATGCAAAGGGAACAACAAAGCTTTGGGGTGACCCACCAAAGTGTATGCGTCTGCCTGTTACACCACTGAAATTTTGTAGTGAAGGCATCTTTACATCTTATCATTTCTCCTCCTCCTTGCTGTGTAATATAAAAACAACCTATCTACCTATCTAAACTCCACTCCCCTTTTATCACCTCCCCGACAATGACACCAAAATGTTGGTGAAACATATTAAACAATTAATAACATACCCAAAGATTTAAATTGTCAACCCGAGGAGAGCATAAACCTGTGAGGTATAGGAAAAATATATGCAGGATCAGAGTAACACTAGCTTAATTTAATATTCAAAAAGAAAACACATGTGACTGAAATGGAAATTAAGTCTAGGAAAGTGTGAAATTGGGTAAAAGAAAACTAGTCCAATGTTTAGTAATGAAACACACACAGTTGAAATTGAATCTAGTTTACAAAAGCAAGAACTTGCATGAAAAGAAATCTTATCTAGAAAAGCATGAAGTTGCATAAAAATAAAATTAACTAGGAAAACATGAGATTGGATAAATTAAACTTGGTTAAGAAAGCGTGAAATTAATCAAAGGAAAAATAATCTATGGAAAAACACATGTGACAAATGATAAGTAACAAATGACAAATGATAAATAGATGTGAGCTCGCATGAAATCTATATTAAAAACTCAAACCAACAAATATATTATGGAGAAATCAAAATATTCGCTCTAAAACATCAATCCTATTACAAAATAATCAAATCCATGACTAAATCTCAAGAAAACTTTACATGAATTATTTCTCTACTTCCATACCACTAAAGAGACCTCTACTACTCCCTAAATGAGGATAGAACCCTCTTATTTATACACGAGTGCTTTGAAAAGAGAATGTACAACTAATAAATGTAGATACACTTTTCTCTCAAATAGGTACAACCAATTATCCCTTTAAATCCTCACAAATCCTCTCATGAATTTCTTCTTTGGAATAATTATCTCCAAATCTAGAAAAGGTGGAGGAAATATTTGAGAAGATTTTGAATAATCCTTTGTTGAAAATATTCAAATATTCCAACACATTTCAAAGCTCATCTAGCATTGAGATATAAATCAAAACATGTTAATTTTCTAATGTTTAATCACAAATTCTCTTAAAATACTTAAAAATAAATAAATTAGAAAATAGGAAGGTAAACCCATATTTATTCATCAAAATGTTATAAAGAAGAGTTAATGGAGTGATGAATAGGGATGAATGTGAGGAATAGTGAAAGGAAAGTAGGATGGATTTGCAACATTTGGGTGACCCAAAAACCATAATGTAAATGGTTTTATTCATGCATGTACTCTCTAGAAACCAACCTTTGTGACAATAAGTGAGTTTTGTCTTCTCTTTCTTATTTCCTTTGTCCTTTTTAGAATTCGAACCCCCATGAGAAGATTTGGGCTTCTCCTGCTTAGAATCCTTGGGCTTCTTCTTTCCATTTCCTTGATTCAAAACACCTGTAGCAAGGTCTTGATCCTTGGTGGATTTGAAGGCACCCATTTGACCCAATTTGTCTTATTCTTGAATCAAAGACTCCATGAAGTCTTCCAAGTTAAGCATTCTCCAATTTCGAATTGTCATCTTTCCTGAGTGGAATGTCGATACAATCACTGATTATTCAGGACATATCTTTGAAAGAATGGACAATATGAGTTGTTATTCCTTCTTTTGGATGCCACATTGTTGCATATAAACTACCAAGGATTTGAACTTGGTGGAGAAATATTGGATCGTCTCAAAGTGAGTTGGACTCAATCTGATCAACTCATTTTCGAGTTGGTTCCCTCTCATCTCATATGTCTTCCCAAACCGTGACTTGAGCTTGAAACACACCTCATTAGGTGTTGTAAGACTGTCTACATGAAAAGAAATAACCCTTGAAATACTGAGACGAAGCATGATTAATGCTTCATCCATTCTATTGAAATACTTAGAATTTTCTACAGCATAGTTGGGCTCATTCTATGTTCCCATGGTTACACTGTATAGAACTTTCAACCTCAACTGGATCACCATTTCAGCCTTCCATTCAAAATAATTGAATGCGGTAAGAAAGGTATGAGGCTGCTCCATTTATGCTTGTGCACTAAGTGACAAAGAACACTTGAACAACCTGCAATGCAAACTCTCAAATTTTCTGGAGGAGACCCTAGATAGCAATCCAAGCCCTATGAAATATCTGAATTCAGTTTGAAGCTCCAAATATCTATGATACCATGTGAAAATATGATTCATAGAAATATCTAGGAGCTAAGAGAATCCTCACAACTAAAGAATTTCACAAAACATGAAGAAAACAATGGAAAAGAGTAATATTAACACATAGAGATGGTGCCAATAACTTATGTTTCTCTTACTGTCCAACATGTAAATATGTATGAAAGATGAATATAATACAATATGAGAAAATTGTTAAACTTTTGAGGCAAATTGAAGGCATACATGTGGCAAGATTAGAATATTGGACCTCAAACCCCCCTAGGTGGACCAATGAGCTCCCAAAACTCCTCAAACGGTCATGAATTCCCATATGAATACAAGTGAAGCATGATAGGTCATAAATAAGGGTATTCTAGGCGTGATGGAGTGCATGGGTGAGTGGGAGTGGCTATAGGCAGCATTTATTGGTCCAAAAGTGGAAAAAAATATCAAATTCAATGCATGGGCATATTTGGTCAAACCAATTCCACGCTTTAAGGAGTGGAAGCACCCCAAGAGACCAAACTGACATTAATGAGGGTTATCATGCTCTTGAATGATCAAAATGTGGGCGATGGGTGTAATTAATGCTCTAAAACCCCCAAATACCTTAAGAGACCAACATAACCAAGGTTTGGACTATGCAACATAAGTGAAAAACAAATGAAGGTATGTCCTAGGTGATATGTGACCATGGTAATAGGTGGTATGTTGTTCTAACAAAAAACCAGAAAGGTGCTCTTCATGATCTAGAATGAGAAATAGGTTAGCAACTTTGGTTTGTCCACTCAACTTGTTGACTCTTCTTTATATATCATTTACAATTCGTACATAATTCTATCTTCTCATGCTCTATGGTTTTGGTCTATGTATTTGTTCTCTTATTCTCTTAATTGTCAATCTGCACATAGTCTGGATCGATTCTCTAACTAAGCAACTCTCTTCTCTCTCAACCTAGACCTACCCACACACAACTTGGGTTCTCGCTTTTATAAGATTTTTGGCTTTTATAATTCTTGATATAGCCATCAAATGACTCATGAATATCAGTTTGTAGGTTGTCTTTCTATTTTCATATATTTATTTACATCTAAAAATAGGCACTATAAGCCCAAAATACAATCATGATTTATTTTCTAAAAGAAAGCTTTTAGTCTTAACTAACTTGTAACACCCTGGTTTCGACCCCATGAAATTTTGATTGTGCATGATATTTGTATTGTATTGAGATGCTGCCATGGAGCTCAAGGACAAGGCCTTGCCATCGATCTGGTATTTTGTGAGTAGGTGATCAAGTCTATGCATATGGTTATTGTGCTAGTCAAAGAACATTTCATTTTGTATGTCATGTAAATTCAAAAAATTAATAAAAATAACACAGCTAGCTATGGAACTGCAAAGTGAAAGAGATGGGGGCATGATTTCACAAGGGAATAGAGTGGGGGAGTTGGTAAAACCTATGAGACTATAGGGTTAAGCCAAATGCCAATGAGGGTACTTTGAACCCTAAGCTACCTTCATCCTCTATCCTCAATCATTAATTCCTTCCAGAAATTGGATGAGGCAGTTAATGCCTAGGACGGTGCAAGGCATGGAAGAATGCAACCTGCATAGGCCTGTAGCGTAGGGAATCACGAGATTTTTCTTCTGCAAGAATAAAGCATGTGATGCATGCCATTCCATCTGGGAATATTTTTTTTTTGGTTTTTCTCACACTCCTCAGTTGGGGGGGCTTCACTCATTCATTCGAACCATTCCATCATTGTTTGTCCCTATCTTTCATTCACATTATTGTTCAAGCTCCCGAAATCTGCTCATGCATGTTGTGCATTTAGCTTGTTGCAGAACCGTGGTTTTTTCCTTTGTTTTTCCATCGATTGTTCAACGTTCACCATCTTGGTCATTCCTTTCTTCTAGGATAGGGAAACCAATTGTTTTGTTGAGCAATTGAGTAGAGGAGATCCCTTGTTTTGTAAGATGGAGTGGTTATATGTGGTTCCCTAGTGTTGGTGTCTTTCCCTCAGTGGAAATCCTTTTTATAGTGTTTTTCCTGTGCATAGGGAAGAGCCTATCTTACTTATTTACAGTGTCATTTGTTGTGTTGTGCACCTTGCTTTGGGCCCGAACTGTATGTAAGACTTGGGAGTGGGAGATACATAGAATGTGCTTGATAAACCTAGTGTGGAACCTAATAAGATAAGAGTGGCTGGTAAATCTACTATGCACATCCTGAAGAACACTGGAAGGGAAGGTGTAGTTGGAGGGACCATGGAGTAGAGAAGGGGACACTTCCTTGTGTTGGGTGTGTAGGAAATGTGGATTCCATGCCAGATAGATCTTGTGAAGGTGTCCTTGGATCTGTGGATGAGCTCACTAGCTTAGCAGTTCTTCCTGTCCATTTCCTTAGCAGCTTGATAAACCCAACTTGAAGGATGGATTGGCCGAGTGCATGATAAACCCATATGTTGGATTGGTCGTGTCTTTTTGTGCTTAGCCTTGTGTATAACACTTGGTTGGACATCCTGATAAACCCAAATTGAATGATGGCTTGGCTGGTAGCCTGATAAACCCATTTATTGAATTGGCTGGTCCCTAAACTGGTTGTTGGATTGACTGTGGATAGTCTGATAAATCCATCAAGGTTTGTCTTGTAATCATGCAACCTGATAAACCCACTATGAATTATGGCTTGGCTAAGTCCCTAATAAACCCATCTATGGCTTGGATGGATAGTCTGATAAGTCCAACTAGGTGTCGGCTTGACTGTGTGCTAAAATATCTAGCTGTGTGTGAGTCTGTTGTTCCCTATTTCCTTCTAGAATAATGCCCGGATCAGGGGTTGGAGTGGTGTTCAGAGATTAAAGAACACACTGGCCTAAGTTTGGGTGGAACATTGCAGGACATGTTCATTCTTCAAGATAAGTATTCTTGTCATGTGCTTATGCAATGTATCTACCTATGACTTTTTTTGCTCATGTTTAAATGGTTACTGATGATGAAGTAGATGTTTTCTTATGTATATCTCCTGAATTTTATCTCTGTTTATTCTTTACATGTTTGCATGCATTTTTTCCTAAGTTTATGAAGGCTAGAAGCCTGTTACAGGGTCAAAAAAGCAAATAAGGTAAGAAATATGGCATTTTCACACCTTGGAACCCGCCTAAGGGAAATTTGAATAATGCTGAGAATGGGTGTTCCGATTTTTTATTCTTGAAATTGGAAGTCAGAATTTGGGAGGCACAAAGATAGCTAAGAGTTCTAAGGAAAGATAGATTTTCGATTCCTGAATTCAGAAAGTGGAAGTCGAAATTCAGAAGGCAGAAGGGTAGCTAAAACCTCTAAGTAAAGATGGATTTCCTATTCCCAAATTCGAAAGTTGGGAGGCGAAAATATAGCTAAAAGTTCTAAGGAAATATAGATTTATGATTCCTAAAGTAAGAAAGTGGAAGTCGGGAAGTCGGAAGTCGGAAAGAGGAAGGATAACTTGGAGTTTTGTGGAAAGTTGGATTTTTGATTCCTGAAGTTGGAAGTTGGGAATCGGAAGGCGAAAAGACGGAAGCTAGGAATTAGAAAGGTGACAGGAGAACACCTTACATTGCTAGATTTCTGATTTTTGAGGTCGGAAGTTAGAGGTCAAAAGTTCGACAAGTCAGCTTAGTTTGAAAATGGCTATTCTGGATGTAGAATGGATAATTGAAGGTCGAAACGACTGGTATAGTGGTTCTAAGCCTGAGATTAAGGTTAGAGAATATTTTTACGTCTATACCCGATGTCTATCAAAAAAACAAATGAGGTTCCTCAAGTAATTTTTTTTTAATTTTCCGCATTATGGGGTATGGGGATGTGACAGAGTGGTATCATAGTTGCGGGTTACAGCATTGGGTCTTGATTGGCCAAGTTGAATAGTTAACATAGTGTAATGTTCCTAAAAATGACATGCATGCAAACCAAAAAAGTGACATGCATGCAAACCCTAAAAATGACATGCATGCAAACCCTAAAAGCGACATGCATGCAAACTCTAAAAGCTATATAAGAAGGCTAGTTGAACCAAAAGGGGATGATTGTTATTATTCATCTTTTTGGAGACAGGTTTGGGAGCTCGGTGAGAAAGTTGGGGTTGAGGGCATAAGCCCTTGGATAACAAGTGTTTTCGGCAGCGAATTCTATCTATCCTAATCACTTCAAGTAGGTCACTTAGATCTAACATCAGTTCTTCAATATTATTCACTATTCATCATAGATCGAGCACAAAGGTTGTTCTAGAGAGCTTTTTCTATAGGTTCAGCATGCCCTAGGACGAAAACCCTTGGGAAGATTGGTTGTTTGGACAAAACCCATTTAGCCTATTGGGGTGGATTCATTCCAGAATTAACACTTGTTCTTATCTGAATACTTTTTGGAAGCTACTACAATGATCCATACGAATGCTACAGTACCTCGCTACAGTATCATAAACTTATTTTTATGTTTTGACCTATGCTTGTTGTGTTATGGGATGAATACTCGTTTCATAGGCTATGTACTTCAAGCTGGAAAGCGTTTCCTTGTTGTGGCTAAGTTAAAAGGATTATTCCCTAGAAGCATGTGGACTTAAAGAAATCACTCTAAGCTGAGATCTGGAACCATATCCTTCACTGCTGAATTATAAACTGGAATTATACTTCCTAAGGGAGGGGTGTTTCCATTACAATATATGTCCCAAAGCTACTATAGGAGGTTCCAAAAGACATACAGAAGAATAAAGATATTGTTTGGTGCACTAGAAGGGGGTCTATACAGTGTGGGGCATAAACTCTATCATCCACATGCCAAAAATCTAATATGTTTAGAAGTTGTTACAGCATTACTTATTTACAATTCTGGAAGGTAATCTGATGTTATGTTGCATACTCAACATCAAGAAGGCACTTATCAGCTGGAAAGAGGACTGTCATTATTCTTGCACTCTCAATTCAGGACTTGTGAATCTCACATGCAACGAATTGTGCTCAAAACATATGTCTGTTTTGATCTCATATAGTGACTGTACAAGCCTTCTACAAGCCACTTCCAGCCCTATTCAAGGTCAGATTTATATCATTTATAAAGTCTGGATTTTACAAGAAAGTCTGATGTCAATTACATTATTATTATTGGTCAATACTATTAAGGTATAAGGTCATATCCATTGACTTGGGCATTAATAAATTGCTGCTCATTAATTGTGTAATTCAATGGGGGATGCTCATTATTGTTTAATTTGGAATATATTCTCAAAGTTTGAGTACATGTATATTTACATCAGCTGTTAATACTGATGATATTGGGTTATGATGTTACATTGAACATGCCATGCAATTTGTTATTTCAATAACAAAATATCGTGCCAAACCATGAAAACAACCATAAACCATTGAATTAGCAGATTACCAACCCTGCCAAATATACGCTCAGTTAAGAAGGCAATATTCAACTATTTGGAATCTTACACAGAGCCAATGGTTGCAATATTGGGCCTAGATGGGCCATGTGAATATTTTCCAAAACTATTGGGTGCAGCATTTTAGCTAACTGTGTTTTTTTTTTTTGAAAAATTATCATGTATCTAACAAATGATGTGGTAATACATTTTGCAGAGTCACAGTGCAGGTTAGAAATGTGAGTTTTAGCTCAAGCCATGAGAACCTACGACATGTATGATGCACGGAATCCCTACGAGCACAAGGAAGACACCATGGGATCAAATGGTCGATGGTGATTGCATGAAGGTGGGTAACACTTTTTGTCCAAATTTTGCAACGAAAACCTTATTTTTTACTCATGTGCTAGATAGAAGCCCTTGAAACATATATATGCCATGTGAATTTTGATTTGTAGTAAAAATACAAATTGTAGAATATTATGTTGGCTTCCCAATGACATTTTAAAAAGAAAAATATTCCGATGTCATTTAATGTGTGAAATTTCGCATTTAATGAACTGTGTGACCTTAAAAATTTTAAGAAGTTAATAAGTGGCTTGTGTCCCACCCCAATAATTCAATATTACATTAATATGTGTGTGTGTGTGTGTGTGTGTGTGTGTGTGTGTGAGAGAGAGAGAGCATGATCTACACAAAATGCACTATGGTCTCCATATTTTTTTGTTAATTTATTTCGCAATATACAATTATTTATTATTTTTCGAAAGTCACCACATCTGATTTTAACATCATTTTATACACATGTGTGTCCATCCCATCTTTTTTTTCACTGTTTTCAAAAATTAAAAAACCAAATATACCCTTTTTAAGAGGACGTGTCGATGTGTGGGCTGTGCATTTTTAAGAAATTTTTGGATGTGTATTTTCTACCCTGTGAATTTTTCTTTAAGCTGCTTCGAAGTTGTTGTCAAGTTTTCTAAGTGTAAGTTTTAGAACTAAATAAAAAAAACATATGAATGCCAAAACACATGCATGATACCTCAATGGATAGAGGATTCGGTGATGAATCTATCAGTATGAACTCCACTCAGTTATGTGCCATTAATGGCAGGGTTTACACCCCTAGAAGACACAAAGAAACATTGATTTTCCTATAAGAGGGATAATTCTCTATTTTCTGGGCCCTCGATCGAGGTCCGAGGCTTGATCGAGGTATTCAAATCCCTTGATCGAGGTTTTAACAGAAGCTCAATTGAGGGTTTATTAAACCCTCGATCAAGGGTCTAATAAACCTCAATCGAGATACTGTTAAACACTTGAAAAAAAAGCTTTGTACATGACTACTAATGTTTTATATGCACTCTCAGCACGTTTATATTTAGTACAAAAAATTGAGGAGGTAAATCCTAGCCCCCTGGTTCTTAACATCTTGTGGACACTAACTACCGTAATCCCTATCTAGAAGATTATGCACATGTAGAACATTTTAGAAATGGGATTCAAGGACCCAACTAAGATAATTTAAAAGATAAATTAGACAGGAATAAAGACCTCTACCTCATTAGGGAAAAAAACTAGTAATAAGCATAAGTGTTCATTAAGTAATTGTTTTCACACATTTTGAATAAAAAGTAAAAAGAAAAATTACACAAGAACAAAGGGGAAATGGGAAATTATAAATTTTTCAAGATGGTAAATTAAAAAAAAAAAACATAAGTAAATGAATAAAAAAATAATGAAATATAAAACAAAAAAGAAGAAGAAGAAGGATACTTATTCTCAACATTGTAATAAATATAAAGAATTTTTTTATTTTTAATTTTCATATCCGAATAAATGATAAGAATATAAATGCATAAGAAGAAGAATTGAAGGAGCAATAATATAATACTCATAACCATAGTGAAATATACTAGTAACAAGGGAAGGTGTCCTTTTCTTTTTAGATTGAGTTTTTTGAAACTATTAAAGAGACATCAAAGTTTAGGGAACAAGAAAACTCTTTCCATAGTTCACCTACATATAATTATAAATCTCTCATTGTATAGATAAATGTGTACATAACATAATTGACAATTATAACCTATTACCAATCTATTTCCTCTAGACACGAGTACATTAAGAATGTAGCAAATTGATAAGACTCATAAAAGAAATATGACATGCCAACTTGCTCCACTAATAAAACTTACGGTTTGTTTGTAGTGATAATAATATGTTGCGCCCCATATGTGTGACCTTGTGACCCTCCTTACAACTAAATTTAATGAAGTTTAATTTTTTTTGGACCAGAGATATTAACAAAGACATTGAACTCTATGTTGAAAAGAGATGGCTTTAAATAATACTATAGATGACATTGATTATGAATATTGTGTGTAGTGACCAAGTGGACAAACAATTGTTTGGACCAAAATGACCATGATGTAGATACAATAAACCCTTCAATTCATCCTAGCATGATAACTAAAAAATTTAACTAATAGTCGTGAAACCTTGATGGTGAATCCATGGATTCATTTTGGGGATTTAACAATAATTTTAGAGTCTGTGAACTACATGCATTTAATTTTTTTTATGCTTATATTCAAGTAGTATCATGGTGTTTTTTAATTAGAATTCAACATCTAGCTTGTTCAATGTCATCAATGGTTGGTAAGGAATTTCAACATCATTTGATTCCTATCACCAATGCATCTAATGTGTATACAATTGCTTGAGCCTAATGTTTTTCTGCACCTAAATACAGATTCAGACAAATCTTTTATTTATCAAGGAATGCCTCATCTAAACACTACTTTCGAGCTACTAATGATAGGCTTGGGCATAGAGAATCAACTTGATGAGGTGCTGGAGGTTATCCAAGTTTCCCTCAATAGGTTCAAGGAAACACATCTTGGTTTCCATTAACATGATTAGAAAGAGCATCTCTAGTGTAGTTATTAGATAACAGAAGATGCATCTCTTTGAACTCAAAACTATCCTACAGTTTTGATAATATGCATATTATCTTTTGAAAGGAAATCTAGTATGCTATTTCATAAGAACAAAAATGATGATGATGATGCTTAAATTTGCATGTAGAGCCAAAGATTAAGAGTTGTTGATTCATATACGAGCATAACAAACTTGTAGAATTAATGTCTAGCTCTACAGACGTTTCTTAAGATGATGTTGCTTTAACAAAGGGTTTGTCATA
The DNA here is from genome assembly GCA_001517045.1 of Pseudotsuga menziesii. Lineage (NCBI taxonomy): Eukaryota > Viridiplantae > Streptophyta > Pinopsida > Pinales > Pinaceae > Pseudotsuga > Pseudotsuga menziesii. The sequence continues at coordinate 31,420 of LPNX010893897.1, forward strand.
GCATTAGAAGGGAAACTATCTTCTTGCTGGAAATACAATTTCAGAAGTATCAAATACTACAAAATTTAAAACTACGATAGCCATTCATTGACTTCCAACTAAATATGTAGAGGAAAAATGCAAAGATTGGAGGCGGAGATACTTACATATTTTCTTTCCAATTATACCCACTCCATAGATACAGCGATGTCCAACACAATTTTCCAACAACTTTGCCTCAACCAACTCTACAAATAATAAATCTCTTAGAAATTTAAACAAAAAAAAAAGTCATGACATTTCCAGCTTATTCTACCAATAAACCTTTCGGCATTTTACCTAGAAACTAGAAGTCCCTGGTACAAACCGCCATGGTGCCAAGGGTTTGAAAAATGGATTGTTAAAATATTTGTAATGTTCATTAAACTATTTCTTCATTACACAAAATAGGGATGGAATGGAGAAGAAGTGGGGGGCGAGAATTGAGGATCAGAATTAGATTTATAGAAATGTAGTCAAAGTTTTTAAATACTAAAAACTATTTTCTCCTTTGTATATAATTTATAATTTTAAAAAACTACAATTATGTGATATGACTTTGAAAACACTAATTTTTATCTTAATTTTCTTGTTCTATTCCTCCCTGGGCTCTGAGCTTTAAATATCTGTCCCGAGGATCTATATCGTAGGTAGATCGTATTCCTAAGATCCAGGTCGAGTTGAAAAAACTCGCCTAAGTTCAGCTCATCAACTGAATTGCATGTATCATTGCCATAATATTCTTTTTGCATTGAACCAAGGAGAGCAATGATGCATGCAATTCAGTTGATGATCTAAACTTAGGCAAGTTGTGTTCGCTCAACCTGGATTCTCAGGACTATGATCTACCTATGATATAGATACTCGGGTCAGATATTTAAATCCCAGAGCCCAAGGCAGAATAGAACATGACGATTAAGATAAAAAATAGTGTTAAATTCAGAGTCATATCACATAATTGTATTTTTTTAAATTGAAAATTATATACGAAGGAGCAAAGTATTTTTAGTACCTTTAGAGAGATGAAAATGTGAGCATGAAAAAAAAATTATGACCTCATTTCCTTGGGTTATTTCAATGTCCATTGTTTACTCTTCAAAATTGTTATTGTGCCACACATTTGCAGTTAATTTTGCTAGTAAATTATTGAATGACATTAGAATTTACATCAATAACATGTGACTAATTGTTTCCATGTTTCAAAATTCCAAGAGTGGAGGAAAATAAATAAAATAAAAGGTGTTATGGCAACTGTGGGATCTGAAAAACAAAATGTATGGAAACTAAACACGATACTAATTCTCATTTCGACAAGAATTGAAAATGTTCAATGACATGAATTCAAATGGGGATTCAAAATACAAGGTGTTCAAGCATCTTTTGGAAGACTTCATTAAATGAAACTTTACATGATGCATATGGAAATACAATGTCAAGATCAAGCTATGAGTTCGATCAAGGTCTCTAAAACCATCTATCGAGATTTTATACGTGTTTTTAAATACCTCTATTGAATATTTATGTGCGGTTAGAGAAAAGCTCGATCGAGCTAGCAACTTAATCGATATTTTCAAAAATTTAACTAAAACAAATTTTGAGTTCCCATATTTGTGTGTGCACATGAATATGGACACACAAAAATTTCTTTAATCAAATTTTTTAAAATCTCGTATTGTTCATGGGAACAAGGTCTTCAAATTCAATTAAAATGAAACATAGAATTATATGGTAATAAAACTTAATAAAACATCATTTTGACTAGAAGAATGATACTTGTGGTTAATAGTACATACCCTGAAGAAGAAACAAGTAAAAGAATTACACATGCCACTTCCTCTAGATTTTATGTGTAGATATTAGTCATGGAGTAATTGGAGTTATGGATTTGATCAATCATATCTATAACTCCAATTACTTAGCATCCCATATCTACAAATGAATATAAATGACCCTTTTCTATCCAACAAACGTTGTGAATTAAATCATGGGTTTTTTTCCTATTTACAGTTATAACGATTAGAGATGCTCGATCAAGCTTTTTTTAACCCTCGATCGAGGGTTTAAAAATACCTCGATCGAGAATTTAATAAACCCTCGATTGAGGTGTTAAGACCTCAATCGAGGGTTTAGGAAAAGCTTGATCAAGGTACATTTTTTTGTTTGTCGAAATTGCCTTGCCAAAAATTGTAACCCACCTCCATGGATGCACCCTCAAGTTGGAAATGATAACACGGACTCTAATGGAAGAAGATTTTAAGAGACGCAGCCATACATTGTAGCCACCATGAGAAACCTGATTAAATCTCAGGAAGAGAAACATCAGTTGAATGCTACCATGATGCAAAGCTTGACATATATCCAACGACAGATGAGTTCTGGGTGTCGTACATCAAACCTAGAAGGTAGTAATTAAGAGCAGTACTAGAAGAAGAATAAGGTATTCTAGTAGATCTCTTGACTCAGAAGGATCCACAAAGAATTAAATCTCTTATTCTCATAGAGAAAAGAGAAAGATACGTTATATAAACAACTCATGTGATGAGTTTAAGAAGGAAAAACATTCTACCTTTAATGGTGAGATAAAGACTGGACAAGAAGCTAAAGCTTGGCTTCTTGGAAATATGAAAGCTAGAGTAGCCATCTTCAACTTGAATGGAAGATCATCCATTTGGTGGGAGAACCTTAGGTAGGTAAAGAAGATCAATGAAAGGAGGATCACTTGGAAATAGTTCAACAAATACTTCAAGCAGAAATACCTCTCTGATAGGTATTATGATAATAAGATCAAAGAATTCCATCAGCTAAAATTGGGATAAAAAACAATGGAAGTGTATGCCAACAAGTTCTTGGAAATTTTTACATATGTCAGGTACATTAAAGATGAAAAGGTAAAAATTCATCATTTTCTAAGTAGATTACCTTGGTCCTACAAGGAAAGAATTGAGTTTTATGAACCTAGACCTCTAGAAGAAACAATCAGGAAAGCTAAGTATTGTTATCAACAAAGAAATAGAAAGCTTGATGTCCATAAGGCCTGGAAGGACAAGAGAAATAAAAAATATGATCAAAGGAAGAAAGGGTTCAGACCTTCCAACTTTAGGAATCAGCAGAAGCACCCATCCCAAGCTTTGGGTAATCCAGCTAGAGTGATGGGAGAAAATCCAAGAGATCGACAACAAGACAAAGAACCTTTTCAATGTTGGAAATGTGGAGGACCCCACATGCACAAGAATTTCCCACTTGAGAATGGGAATGTAAGGCCAACTTATAACATTCAAGAAACAGAAACAGTGGGTCAAGTTGCAAGGACTGCACCTAGGATATGAGGCACTAGAGGACCGCAAGGAAGACCATCAATCAACTATGGTCGAAGTTGCAGGTAATATTGTTGAGCAATCTGCTTCTGTGTTAATTGACCCTAGATCTACTCATAGTTACATTACTCCTAGCGTAGTTGAAATTTGTGCTTTCAAGAAGTTAAAGCATAGCAAGTCATGTTTAGTTCAACTAGCCACTAGTACCAAGAGGAAGGTCAATGAGATTGTAGAAATGTCCATCATAGATGAATGGGTTAGTGACGTATGCATATCTAAATGTTATGCCACTTGGCTCCTATGAAATTCTCATTGGAAGGGATTGGTTAGAAGCTCACAGGGTAAGTTGGATTGTTGCAATAAGACTTTTGAATGCATGGATGAATAAGGGCACCCAAGAGTGGTAATAGGAATTCCAAAAGTGGTTTTCATTAGGAATATTTCATCCATGCAGTTGAAGAAGTTATGTAAGAAAGGTTTCCAACTATATGCATCCCATGTTTTGGAGGCAATAGAGAATGAAACTCCCAGGTTGGAGGATTTTCATATGCTACAGGAATTCAGGAATGTTTTTTCTGATGATGTTCCAGGACTTCCTCCAAAGAGGGGTATTGATTTTACCATTGACCTTGTGCCAGGAGCAGCACTAGTGTCTAAGGAACCCTACAGGATGAGTACACTAGATTTGTTAGAGTTAAAGATGCAGCTTCAAGAATTATTGGAGAAAAAGTATATCAGGTTGAGTGTGTCTCCTTAGGGAGCACCAGTCCTATTTGTAAAGAAGAAAGATGGTACACTTAGATTGTGTATTGATTACAGACAACTGAAAAAAGTAATAATGAAGAACAAGTATCCTTTACCTCGAATTGATGATCTTTTTTATCAAATGAGAGGGGCAAGGGTGTTTTCCAAGATCAACTTGAGATCTGGCTATCATTAGGTAAGAATCAAGGATGAAGACATTCATAAGACAACCTTTAGAACAAGGTATGGACATTATGATTTTGTAGTGGTACCATTTGGTATCACCGATGCACCAGTTACATTTGTGTTCCTTATGAATAGTGTTTTTAGTAGATATTTGGACAAGTTTGTTCTTGTCTTCCTTGATGAAATTCTTATATATTCTAAGAATGAGGAAGATCATGAAGAACACTTAATATTTTTTTTTCAATTGTTGAGGGAGGATAAACAGTATGTCAAGTTGATTAAGTGTGACTTCTATAAAAATAGAATTAACTACTTGGTCCACATCATATCATATGAAGGCGTATCTGTGGACCCTGAAAAGATTGAACCTATCATGAATTGTCCTAATCCAAGGAATGTGACAGATGTAAGGTATTTTATGGGACTTGAAGGGTATTATAGGAGATTCATTGAATGATTCTCCAAGGTTGCACATCCTATCACTTCTTTGCAAAGGAAAGGGATGAGATTTTAATGGACACCTAAATGCGAGGGAAGCTTCCAGTAGTTGAAGAATCTTCTCACAAGTGCACCCATTCGGAAAAAACTAGAAAAGGACTTTGTGGTATGCACTGATGCACGTGGTCAAGGGCTTGGAGGAGTTCTTATGTAAGACAACCATGTGGTATGTGACAAGTCTAGAAAGTTGAAAGATAATGAGAAGAATTATTCCACTTATGACTTAGAACTTGCAGCCATAGTACATGCTCTTAATATGTTGAGGCATTACTTAATGGGAAGAAAATTTGAATTAAGGACATACCATTGTGGTTTGAAATATTTGTTTGATCAGTCAACACTGAATCCCATACAAGCTAGATGGATAGAGTTTATATGCGAGTTTGATTTTGAAATCAAACCAATAAAATGGAAGGAGAATCTTGAGTATAATCTTGAGAAGAGATATGAGTGATATAAATTGGAAGAATATGGAATTCTTACATACAAAAATAGAGTTTATATTCCACATGTAGCAGATTTGAGGAGAGTTGTTATGGATGAGATCCATCAAGCTCCATATTCTGGTCATCCAGGATATCAGAAGACAATTGCTATAGACAGAAAGTAGTATTTCTGGCCAGGATTGAAAAAAGATATTGCTGATTACATTTCAATGTGCATGAAATGTCAGCAGGTGAAGGTTGAGAATCAACACCCAGTAGGTTTTCTATAGCCTTTTCCAGTTCCATTATGAAAATGGGAAGCCATTTTCATGGACTTCATTATGGGTTTTCCAATGACTTGGAGACAATATGATTCTATCATGGTTGTGGTGGATAAGGTGACAAAGGAAACACATTTTATACCAATCAATTCTACTCACAAGACTAATGACATTGCAAAAATATTCATAAAGGATATTTTCAAGTTGCATGGATTTCCTAAGGCAATAGTTTCTGACAGGGATGCCAAGTTCACTTCCAATTTTTTGAAGGGGTTGTTTTCATATTTGGGTAGAAAGCTCAATTTCAGAACTACTTTCCATCCTCAAAATGATGGTTAGACAAAAAGGGTGAATCAAGAGTTGTAATACATGCTTCACATGTATGTGATGGACAAGCCAACCAAGTAGAAAGACTACTTACACTTTCTAGAATTTGCATACAACAATGGACAACAAGCATTCTTAGGAATGAGTCCATTTGTAGCTTTGTATGGCAGAAGGTGTAGGACACCTGTGACTTGGGATAATCTTGTGAATAGGATTGTGCTTGGGGTAGAATTGCACAAGGAGATGGAACAAGATGTTGCAAAGATCAGGAAGAATCTTAAGGAAGCCCAGGATAGATAGAAGAGCTATGCTGATAAGCATAGAGTGCACAAAGAATTTTGTGTTGGGGATCATGTTTATCTAAGAGTGAGGGAAAATAAGATTTCAAGTTTGAATCTTAGAAGCTGTTCCAAGTTGTCCCCTAGATATTGTGGACCTTTTGAAGTTCTTGAAAGAATAGGGCCAGTTGCATATAGACTTGCATTGCATGCTAGCACTAGATCTCATGATTTTTTTCATGTATCTTTGCTTAAGATATATGTACACGACTCTAACCATGTGCTTAATTGGGGTGTGATTTAGGTGGAACCCGAGGGAGAGTTACAGATCAAGCCAATGTGCACCAATAGTAAGGTCACCATGATCCAGAACTGAGCCATAGGATAGGTAAAGGTGCAATGGGAGCTCTACGGTCCTAAAGAGGCTACCTGGAAGCTGGAGGATGCCATGCAATTGACACATCCATTTTTGTTCAATTCTGTAAAACACTGAGGATAATTCCAGTGTAGCATGTTGTTCAATTTTTTAAGCACTAAGGACAATGCCAATTGAAGGGGGAGGGGAATGTAACACCCTAGTTTTCACCCCATGACATTTTGACTGTGCATGATCTATGTATTGTATTGAGATCATGGCATGGAGCTCAAAGACAAGGCCCTATCATCGATATTGTATTTTGTGAGTAGGCAATCAATTTGATGCCTATGGTTATTGTGCTAGTCAAAGAATAATGAATTTTGTATATCATGTAAATGCACAAAATTAATAAAACTACCACAACTAGCTATGGAACTACAATGTGAAAGAGATGGGGGCATGATTTAACAAGGGAACAGGGTGGGGGAGTTGGTCAAACCTCTAATCCTATAGGGTTAAGCCAGATGTCAATGAGGGAACTTTGAACCCTCATCTACCTTCGTCCTCTATCCTCAATCATTAATTCCTTCCAGAAATCTGATGAAGTAGTTAATTCCTGGGGCGATGTAGGGCATAGCAGACTGCAGCCCGGGGGATCACATGATTCTTCTTCTACAGGAAGCAAGCACGTGATGCGTGCCAGTCCATCCAGGAAGTTTTTGTTTTGGGTTTTTCTCATGCTCCTCATTCGGGGGTGTTCACTCATTCATTCGAACAATTCACATTGTTGTTTGATCTCTTAATACTGCTCATGTGCACTGTACGTTTACCCTGTTGTAGAGCCATGGTTTTTGCCTATTTTTTTCCATCTATTGTTCAGCGTTCACCATCTTGGTCATTCATTTCTTCTAGGACAGGGAAACCAATTCTTTTGTTGAGAAATTGAGCATAGGATATCCCTCGTTTTGTAAGATGGAGTGGTTATATATGGTTTTTGGTGTCTTTCCCTCGGTGGAAATACTCTATTATAATGTTTTCCCTATGCATAGGGAAGAGCCTATCTTAATTATTTACAGTGTGGTTTTTTGCATTCTGCACCCTGGTTTGGGCCCGAACTGTATGCAAGACTCAAGAGTGGGAGATATGTAGAATGTGGTTGATAAACCTAGTGTGGAACCTCACAATAAGATAAGAGTGGCTGGTAAATCTGCTCTACACATATTGAAGAGCACTGGAAGGAAAGGTGTATCCCGAGGGACTATGGAGCAGAGAAGCGGACACTTACTTGTGTTGGGTGTGTAGGAAATGTGTATTCTAGGCTAGATTGATCTTTTGAAGGTGTCCTTGGCTCTATGGATGAGATCACTAGCTTAGCAGTTCTTCCTGTCCACTCCCTTAGCAGTCTGATAAACCCAACTTGAAGGATGGCTTGGTCGAGTGCCTGATAAACCCATATGTTTGCTTGGTTGTGTCTTGTTGTGTTTGGCCTTATGTATAACCCTTGGATGGACAGCCTAATAAAACCAAATTGAATGATGGCTTGGTTGGTAGCATGATAAACCCATAAGTTAGATTAGTTGGTCCCTAAACTGGTTGATGGCTTGGCTGTGGATAGTTTGATAAACCTAACAAGGTTTGGCTTGTAAGCTTGCAGCCTGATAAACCCACTATGAATGATGGCTTGGCTAAGTTCCTGATAAACTCATATGTGGCTTAGCTGGATAGTCTGATAAGTCCAACTAGGTGTTGGCTTGACTGTGTGCTAAAATATTTGGATGTGTGTGAGTCTGATGATCCCTAGTTCCTTGTGGAATCATGCCCATATCAAGGGTGGAAGTGGTGTTGAGATATTAAAGGACACATTGGCCTATGGTTGGGTGGAACATTGCAGCTACATGGCTAGTTGCATGACATCTTCATTCTTTAAGACAAGTATTCCTGTCATGTGTTTATGCAATGTATCTACCTATGACTTGTTCTGTTCATCTTTAAATTATTGCTGGTGACGAAGTAGATGTTTGCTTATGTATATCTACTGCATTTTATATCTGTTTATTCCTTAGATGTTTGTATGCATTTTTTCCTAAGTTTATGAAGGCTAGAATCCTGTTACAAGGTCAAAAATGCAGCTAAGGTAAGAAATATGGTGTTTCCACCCCTAGAATCCGTCTAAGGGAAATTTGAATATGGCTGGGAATGGGTGTTCCGATTTCTGATTCCAGAAGTCAAAATTTGAAAGTTGGGAGGAGGAAAGATGTTAGAAAGTAGGACCACAGATCAATAACACATATACAATTAAATCATTAAACAAGATGCAAACCACATTAAACACATTACAGAGAGACACAAATATAACATGGTTCACCCAAATGATGGGCTATGTCCACAAAGAAATTTCCATTCCTTTTATTACAGTCTAGAAAGATGAAGGGATACAGCCTGCAGCAAAAACGTTGCACTTCCTCTTCACGCTCTTACAGTATCTCCCACACAATCACAGAGATTGTTTACAATACCAAATAATACTATATATAGTCGTGTTACAATGCTTTCTTTTATAGGGGAAATACTATCAAAAAATAATACGGTTAACCCAATACCATGGGTCCGCAAAACTGTTGATCAACACACATCCCAAAAAAAATTCTCGGGGGCATTTCCCCCGCACCCCCCAGTTGGGACGAGTGTAGAGTAAACCTAGGGTACAAACTATTAATTCTTGCACATGATCTAGGAACTAGGAATCAAAATCATCAAAGAATTATTAACAAAATACTCATGAATTGGAAATAACTGGAATACCAAAATAGGTTTCCTCTTTGTATTTATAAAAAATAAAAGGATTACAATACCATGCATGATCAATGGCTTAACTCAATGAAGAATTCGAATACCTAAGAGGACAATTCGAATTTAATGAGTGAGTCTAGCTTAACTGACTCTTTGCCATGCAATCTCACTCAGTTAAGCACTTGAACAAAAACTTAATTGACTCACCAAACCCTTAACTGAAGTTGGAGTGTAATAAATGACTTAATCTCAACTGAAGGAGATCAAACACATGTCATAGCAATCCAATCATCAAGTGCTAGTACTGCATGACTCCAATAAACCCTGATGAGGTTAACTGAAGCTGAACTGACCATCAGAAGTTGGTGAAGGCACCTTGTTAGCTCCAGTTCATTAAATAATAATAAAATAATCAATAAATAATGATTAAATAATATATTTAATGCATGGAGGCACCTTAACTGATTGTAACTGATTGGTTGAACTGAAAGTAACCCCCAGTTAGCAATTAGGTGCATTAATGTCACACAGATCACCCCTAGAGTGCTCCAGTTAGCCTCCTTGACTGTAGGGAAGGCTAAGTTAGCCTCCTTGACTATAGGTAGGCATGGGTATGACTGGGATGATGGAAACTAATGCTCCACTGATGTCAATTAAACTTAGGATAGTGGTTTAACTAGGCCAATTTGATCGAAGGAGTGTGTATGATGGTAGATGTCTCCAACACCCCCCCTTAAGCTATACTCAGGAAGAGTTAGAAAACATAGATGCATAAAAAATGCTAGGGCCTTGGAAACTAAGGCCATAGGTCACCCTGTACAATAAAGCAACTGAAACAATTCTCAAAACAAATTAAGTGAGGAAAAGAGGGAAAACCTAGTGGGAAAAAAAACCCCCCCTCAAGCTGAACACTGAAAGTAGTCTGGATCACCCTGATGAACTCACCCCCAACAGTGAACGGAGGTAAGTGAACTTCTTTTCTGAAAATCTCTTGGTGAATATGTCTGGAGGAATCTTCCACTTTGGAAGAAGAAAAATGCACTCAATTGAATCAAAAATATAAATAGCTGCACGGTGAAAACTGGACCCATGTAGAGCAACTGAAAGCATCTGAAGAGAGAGCAAAGGTTCTTGAGGATTCGAACCATGTGTGGAACACTCAAGAAACTGATATGTTTCAGCCTTGAACAGCAAACCATGAGTGGTAAAATCAGCCCCAAATCTTAGGAGCAAGTGTCCATGCGGATGCAGAATGTCTTCCTCTTTACTAGTTCTGTGAGGAGATGAGCTTGTGACCAAAGGTAGAGAATACGTGGGACTCTAGAGAGATAATGCTTGAGCTCCATAATATGATATAGATTCTGAAATAGCTAATGAATCACAGAATAAAATTTCAGCAACCTCATAAGAGGAAACTAACGCCAAATCCCCATAAGCAAATTTGAAGAAGAATTGCGGTACTTGATTTTTCACACCGATATTGGTGAGAGCAGCTACAAGCATGACTGAAAGCTTTTGGATTTTAAAATATGAAAAAAATAATATCAGATCAGAATGTTAATCAGATCTAAATAAGTTCACAACAGATCCAAAACTATGAATTGAAATCAAATCCACAGCAGCAGTTTTGTAGGAGACTTGCGGTACTTGTTTCTTCACACCGTTGATGAGAACAGCTACAAGCAGTACTGAAGGTTTATGAACCTGAAATTTTGAACCAAGAAATATCAGATCAGATCCAAATAAGATCATATCAGATCCAATAAGGTTCATATCAGATCCAAAATTATGGTCAACCGAGACGGTGGATGCACAGTGTTCTTCTTCTTCAAAATTCTGAATTTTGGTGCATGCAATCCTGCAGGAATTTGCTGGAAGATCTAGATCATGGGGAGAGAATGTGTCACTCTTATAATCTGATATTTCTTCCAAAATATCCAATTTTTTACATATTTTCACACCAGCAGCAACATTAGCGGAAGAAAAATCAAATTTCTCTTCACTTTCGGAAGCAATTACTAGTACATTTTGCACAGAATTCAAAGGAAAATCACCGGTGAATGTTTGCATGGAAGTGAAGCAGTATTTTTCTTCAATATCAGAGATTCGAATGTCTTCTTCCATTTCAGCAATATGAGAAGATGAGATATCAGATATCTCATGAACTTCCGGAGCATCAGGAGAAGGAGTCACTTCATGGAGACTTTCTACAATTCGAATTGAATGTGTAGAAGATTCTACTTCATCTTCATCTTGAACAACTTCATCAGAGAGAGTAGTGGCTGAGATTTTTGAGTGGAGAACTTTTTTGGTGCTGGCCATGATCTCCAAAGTACTATTATGATCCTCATTGTGCTTGCCAAAGGTTTTGTCCAATATTGTCCAGACTTCCTTTGGGTATTCAACAGAATAAATAAGGTAGTACAAGCTATCATCAAGGGCCAGAGCTATTGTTCCATAAGCTCTATCACGATCATTTAACCAGTCATTCTCATTCTCATAAGACTCTTTTCCAATTCCAATAGACACCTCATAGAGACCTTGTCTCTTCAGAGATGCAATCATCTTCAGCTTCCATTCCGAATAGCTTGTGAATGGGGTGAGAAGAGGGATTGATGAGTCCATTCGAAGTTGTACCTGTTAAGACCTGCAAATAAAAACAAAAGGCACTGTAAGGTCGGATTGAGCTATAGCTCACATTTCATGGAGAAATCTGTCAAAAATCTTGTTTTTGAGAGATTGATCTTCGTCCCGCCATAAGCTCTGATACCATATTAATTCTTGCACATGATCTAGGAACTAGGAATCAAAATCATCAAAGAATTATTAACAAAATACTCATGAATTGGAAATAACTAGAATACCAAAATAGGTTTCCTCTCTGTATTTATAAACAATAAAAGGATTACAATACCATGCATGATCAATGGCTTAACTCAATGAAGAATTCAAATACCTAAGAGGACAATTTGAATTTAATGAGTGAGTCTAGCTTAACTGACTCTTTTCCATGCAATCTCACTCAGTTAACCACTTGAACAAAAACTTAATTGACTCACCAAACCCTTAACTGAAGTTGGAGTGTAATAAATGACTTAATCTCAACTGAAGGAGATCAAACACATGTCATAGCAATCCAATCATCAAGTGCTAGTACTGCATGACTCCAATAAACCCTGATGAGGTTAACTGAAGCTGAACTGACCATCAGAAGTTGGTGAAGGCGCCTTGTTAGCTCCAGTTCATTAAATAATAATAAAATAATCATTAAATAATGATTAAATAATATATTTAATGCATGGAGGCGCCTTAACTGACTGTAACTGATTGGTTGAACTGAAAGTAACCCCCAGTTAGCAATTAGGTGCATTAATGTCACACAAATCACCCCTGGAGTGCTCCAGTTAGCCTCCTTGACTGTAGGGAAGGATAAGTTAGCCTCCTTGACTATAGGTAGGCATGGGTATGACTGGGATGATGGAAATTAATGCTCCACTGATGTCAATTAAACTTAGGATAGTGGTTTAACTAGGCCAATTTGACCGAAGGAGTGTGTATGATGGTAGATGTCTCCAACAAAAACATGACTGCTCAACAATATCTCTGGAGATCAAGCTCCATAACCAACAATCTCCCACTTGGAGACTGATCACAACAACTCCATCATTGCTGCACTTGTTGGACTATGCTTTGGACCTTGGACTTGGAAAATTTCTTATTTTCACCTTCATGCTTGAAGCCCAACAGAAATCGAGCAGGAACTCGGTTTCTCTTTGGTTACTCCCTTTGTCAACATATCTGTAGGATTCTGGCTAGTATGTATCTTTTCCAATTTAAACAGTTCTTCATCTAGAACGGATCTTATGAAAGTAGTACTTGAATTGTAAATGTTTAGTCCTCAAATGAAAGACTGATTTCTTTGCAATATGAATGGCACTCTAGCTATCACTATACAACCTACTATTCTCCTACTTCTTACCCAATTCCTCCATGAACCTCTGCAACCAAATCATTTCCTTACTATCCTCTGTAGCAGCAACATACTCTACTTCCATTTTTGAAAGTGCAACAACTTGTTACAGTTTTTAAATCCAACTTACTACTCTTCCACCCACAATAAACACATACCTTGTGGTGCTCCTCCTGTTGTCTTTATCACCAGCCATATCTGCATCAACATATCCTGATTCAACAGTGTCTGAATGTGCAATATCTGGTCTTGTGCACACCATGGCATACATCAAGCTTCCAACCACTAATGAATAGGGAATATTGGACATGTAATTTATCTCTTCTTGTGTCTCTGGACACATATCCTTTCTTAGTTTGAAATGGATGGCCAAAGGCGTACTGATTGATTTTGCATTTTGCATTCTAAACCTTGGTAACACCTTTTCTATGTACTCACCTTGAGACAACGTCAATTTGTGATTTTTCCTATCTCTTGTTATTCTCATACCAAGGATTTTCTTTACAGCACCCAAATCCTTCATCACAAATGATTTAGCTAGTTTTCTCTTGAGCACATTTATATCCTACATGTTAGACCCTGCAACAAGCATGTCATCCACATACAATAACAAGATAATATATCTTCCATTATCTATCCTCTTAAAATAAACACAGTGGTCAGAATGACATCTATCATAACCTTGTTCTATCATAAACTTATCAAATTTCAAATACCACTGCCTTGGAGCTTGCTTCAGGCCATACAAGCTCTTCTTCAACATGCAAACCAAATTCTCCTTCCCTTTGACCTCATACCCTTGTGGTTGCTGCATATAAATCTCTTCCTCCAAATATCTATGGAGAAAGGTTGTTTTTACATCTAACTGTTCGAGATGCAAATCTTCTACCGCCACTAGACTTAAAATAGTTCTAATTGAAGTCATTTTAACAACAGGAGAAAATATTTCATCAAAGTCTATACCTTTCTTTTGTGCAAACCCCTTTACAACAAGTCTTGCCTTGTACCGCTTATTTCCTCCATCTTCTTCCTTCAACCTGTAAAACCCATTTATTCTGTAATGCCCTTTTTCTGCAAGAAACTTAACCAGATTCCAAGTCTGGTTTCTTACCAATGAGTCCATCTCCTCATTCATGCCTTGCTCCCACGTCTTTCTAGTTTCTACCTGCATTGCTTCTTCAAAACATTATGGTTCACTAGAATCAATCATTAATAAATAATACAGTGAAGGAGATAATCGTTCAAGGGGTCTACTTAACCTAGTAGACTTTATTACAGTTGCAGGAGTTTCAGGTACCTGCTACTGTTCTTGATTTTCTGGTGCCTTTGGAACTTCATTTTCTTTGATTTCATCAAGCACTGTGTACTCTGTGTTTTCCTTTTCCACTTTCCTTCCCTACAACTGATCTTTGTACATGAACTTTTCATTGAATACTACATCTCTAATCCTAATGATTTTCTGTTTTTCATAATCCCATAAACGATAACCAATATCATCAACCCCGTATCCAATAAAGGTACATTGCTTGGATTTAGCTTCAAGCTTTGTTATATCATCTTTATTAATATGGAAAAATGCTTCACAACCAAAAGTTCTCATAAATGAGTATTTTACCTGTTTACCTATCCATGCCTCCTCTAGAATGCCACCATCCAAAGCGCTTGAAGGCCCTCTGTTTATTAAATAAACAACAGTGTTTACAGCATCAGCCCAAAACTATAAGGACAACCCTGCATGCAATCTCATACACCTTGCACGCTCCATGATCGTTCTGTTCATGCTTTCTGACACGCCATTTTCTTATGGTGTTTGAGGGACTATATTCTCTCTACAAATCCCATTGTGTGAATAGTAACTGTCAAACTCCTTGTTACAGTACTCACCTCCATTATCAGATCTAAGACATTTCAACCTTTTTCATGTCTCATTCTCAGCCAAATCTTTCCACTTCTTAGAAGTATCAAACACATCATATTTCTATCTAATGAAATAAAACCAAGTTTCTCTAGTTGCATCATCAATAAAAGCAACATAATAATGAGAGCCAGCAAAATATTGTACCTAAGATGGTCCCCATACATCTATATGGACAAGCTCTAACTTTTCAATCTTCTATTGTTTCCCAACCCTAAGAAAACTAACTCTCTTATGTTTTCTATAAACATAGTTCTCACAAAATTCCAAACTTACCTGCTTCACATCTGGAAGTAGTTTCCTTGAGTGGAGAATCTGCATCCCCTTCTCACTCATGTGGCCAAGCCTATGATGCCA
The DNA here is from genome assembly GCA_001517045.1 of Pseudotsuga menziesii. Classification (NCBI taxonomy): domain Eukaryota; kingdom Viridiplantae; phylum Streptophyta; class Pinopsida; order Pinales; family Pinaceae; genus Pseudotsuga; species Pseudotsuga menziesii. The sequence continues at coordinate 46,881 of LPNX010893897.1, forward strand.
CAATGCCGCACCTATTTTTGTGGAAGCTACAGGGATAGAATAATCAGTATTATGAGGACATAAATATAACGTACCTATCCTATCTCCTTTTTCAATTACCATTGATCCTTTAGTGACCTTCCACCACGTTTATCCAAACGTTGACAAACAACCACCATCTCCCAATTGCCCTGTTGAGATCAGATTTATTTTCATAGAAGGAATGTGCCTTACATATTTTAGTGGGTAGTCATTTCCATTATTTAACTTAATTTGTACCTTACCCTTTCCAACAATTTTACATGGTTCATCATCCCCCAATAGCACATGCCCAAAATCACCTTGAACATAATCATGAAATAATTTCCTATGGGTTGTAGCATGACATGAAGCCCTTGAATCTACTACCCAGTAATGACTAGTATTATCTAATGCAAGAATCAAAGCATCTTGTAACACATCACCTTCTACATTCGCTTCCTGAGTAGTTTCTTGCTGTCTGTCTCCTTTATTCTTTAGATCTTTGTAGTCTTTCTTCATATGTCCTTTCTTACAATAGTTCTAGCATTCTATTTTTCTGAATCTGGACTTGGACCTACCCTTTCCAGACTTGTCGTGGTTACCTGAGCTCTTTCCTCTCTCCTTTTGTCTCCCTTTGCTCTCCATGGTCAATGCATTACCTGATGTCTCACCTGTGCTTTTTCTTCGCATTTCCTCTCTAAGAATAACACCAACAACATCATCAAACTTAAGAGTGCTTGAACTAGGGACAGAGTTATTTACATCCATGACCAAGCTATTCCAGCTTTCTGGCAATGAACACAAGATTAGAAGAGCCCTAAAATCATCATCAAAGTTCACTTTTATGTAACTTAACTGACTAGTAAGTGTATTAAACTCATTTAAATGATCGGCAATAGATCCACCTTCCGACATCTTTATATTAAATAAACGCTTCATTAAAAATACCTTGTTGGAAGCTGAGGGTTTTTCATAGAGCTCACCCAATGTTCTCATCATGCCCTTTGTTGTTTTTTCTTTCTAAATATTGAAAGCCACTGATGAATCTAGGCACAACCGTATTGTTCCCAGTGCCTTTCTGTCAAGCACCTCCCATTCTTCATCCTTCATAGTCTCCAGTTGTTTTGCTTTTTCGCCCAATGGTAGGTATAGATCCTTCTAGTACAGATAGTCCTCCATTTGCATCTTCCATAATTGATAGTTTTGGCCGTTAAATTTCTCGACCCTAAATTTTCATTCTTCCGCCGTTGCTCCCACTCAAACCAAGAACCCTTCTTTCCTGCAAGTTTACCAGCCAAATAGACCTTTTGGCTATGATACCAATTGTTAGAAAACAGGACCATAAGGCAATAACACATATACAGTTAAATCATTAAACAAGATGAAAAACACATTAAATATAGTACAGAGAGACACAAATATAACGTGGTTCACCCAAATGATGGGCTACCACCATAAAGAAATTTTCAGTCCTTTTATTACAGTCTAGAAAGAGGAAGGGATACAGCCTGCAGCAAAATCACTGCACTTCCTCTTCATGCTCTTATAGTGTCTCCCACACAATCACTGAGATTGTTTACAATTCCAAATAGTACTGTACATACTCGTGTTACAATGCTTTCTTTTATAGGTGAAATATCATGGGAAAATACTGCGGTTAACCCAATACCATGGGTCCACAAAACGGTTGGTCAACAAACATCCTGCGGGGGGACTAAGTCCCCCCACACTCCCCAGTTGGGACGAGTGTGCAGTAAACTTGGGGTATAAACATGACTGCTCAACAATATCTCTGGAGATCAGGCTCCATAACCAACAGAAAGATAGCTAAAATTTCTAAGGAAAGAGAGATTTTTGATTCCCTAAATCAGAAAGTGGAACTCAAAAGTTGGAAGATAGAAAGTGGAAGGGTAGCTGAAAACTTTAAGTAAAGATGAATTTTCGATTCCTGAAGTCGGAATTCAGAAGTCCAAAGGCAAAAAAATAGCTAAAAGTTCTAAGGAAAGATAGAATTCTAATTCCTGAAGTCGAAAAGCGGAAGGATAGCTGGGAGTTTCATGGAAAGTATGATTTTGGATTCCTGAAGTCGAAAGTCGAGAATCAGAAGGTGAAAAGATGGAAGCCAAATATCAGAAAGGTGACAGGAAAACAACTTGCATTGCTAGATTTTCAATTTCCAAGGTCGGAAGTTGGACAAGCCAGTTTAGTTCGTAAATGGCCATTATGGAGGCAGAATCGATAATTGAAGGTAAGAACAACTGGTATAGTGGTTCTAATCCCAAGATGAAGGTTGGAGAATAGTTTTGCATCTATACTTGGTGTTTATCAGAAGAAAAAATGAGGTTCCTTAAGAATTTTTTTTTATATAATCCACATTATGGGGTATGGGGACATGACATAACTCTTTCCAACATTAGTCGAACTCTGATTTTCAACTGCTTTATTCCTCTTATGTCATGGTTCCTTTTTTCATGGATGATTTCATCACAGCTTCATTCATCACAACTCTTCTTCCATCACAAATATTCTTTCGTGTGACTTCAATCTTCATCTTCCTGACAGAATTCTGGCTGAATTCTGTCTATCTTTTCCTAGGTCCAAAATATCTCAATCTACTTCAACTTTTCATGAACACTAGGTTTTATGACAACTTCACATAGTTCTGGTTGTTGTAGAAAATGTAAGTCACCTCTAACTAAAGATTTAACAATCTTGTAAGTGGATTCTAAATCTAAACTTCTTGGGAGCTAGTTGAGCAAGTTGCAACGTACTCAGCCTCCACTATACTCAGTACCCCACTTGTTTGCTTCCTGTTGAACCAGTAAATCATGCCAAACCCCAAACTTAAGAAGCATCATGAAGTGCTCTTCCTGTCTATCACACTACCATCCCAACATGACTCAACATAGCCTTGTAGGCTAATCCTCTGATCTATCACATATATCAGCCCATAGTCAATCATACCTTGCAGGTACCTTGGCACATGCTTTATCGCAATCAAGTGAACCTGTATCAACTCTACCATGCACTGAATCAATGTGTTCACCACAAAGTGTATATCCAACCTCACATTCATCAAGTACATCAATGAACCAATCATAGGGACTGTATATTGTGGCATCAACTATCTCTAAATTAGTACCACACAACTTCAAGTTCGACGCCATCGGTGTAGCCATGGCCTTGTAATCCATCATCCTGAATCTCTTTAGGATCTCCACCACATATTTTCCTTGACTAAATAAAATATTATCTATATTTTTCTACACCTAGAGACCTAAGAAATAGTGCATCATACCCAAGTCTTTCATCTCAAAATCCATGACAAGCTTCCTCTTCGTTTCTACAATGAGCTCCTTGTCTTATGACAAGAACAAATCATATATATACAAGAGTAGTATCACTAGATTTTTGTCCTCAAACTTGAAGTGAAGGTTGGAATCTTCCTTCCTCTTGGTAAATCCTAGGCTTGTCAAAATTCCATACATACTGTCATACCATGTCCTAGGTGCTTGTTTCAAACCATACAAGGCCTTCTTCAGTTTTCACACATGCACCTACATGTCATGTGTCTCAAACCCTAGTGGTTGCTCCACATACACTTCCTCTTTGTGAGGGGAGACATTCAGTATCACTATGAGCATATCCCAGAGATACCGAGGAAAACAGAAATTCCCATGGATAAAGGCTAAGTGATAATGTCTATCAACTTGTTTTAAAAATATGTATTGTAGTCACTCCCTTTGAAGCATAGCTTTCCTTCTTCCTCTGTAACTGAGCACTATCTTCTCTCTACATATTAACATCTTGTACTCTCTTCATCAGGAAAGTCAACACTAAATTGATCAGTATCCTTCTCTAATGTTGATCTTCTATGTATCCATCTATGTCATATCCCATCAAATGAAACTACTGAGATGATATTCTTTCTCTCAAGTTCACTAGATATGAAGATCCTTCATCTTGAACTCTGTTGTAAGTTCCCTCTTGCACCCATCTATGAGCTTCTCATCCTCTGTAAGCAACCATCTTCAACCTTCTAGAAAACATTGAATTATCAAGTGTCACGTCCCCGTCCCTCAACCGGCGAAGAGGACGCGACCAACACATCAAAACAGCCGGGCAAACATCCCATGAAGATAAATCAGAGGATATCAATGCTGAAATTAAAAGCCTAAACAACAGGCATAATTCATCATACAAGGATGCACAGTCCTTCAAACAATCAGTGGAAGCAAACATAGACATTCCAGCATTTAACATCAATATAAATTACAGAGATGAAGTAACTAGCAGTACTTATCTTTTGATGAAGAATTCACCCGCAACCAGCTACGTCGCTGCAAAGTTCCACCCAACCATAGGCCAGCGTGCTCATCAGTCTCTCAGCAACACTGCCACCCCCGAGCTGGGCATGATTCCTCCAGAATAAGGGTCAATTGCAGGCTTATACATAGCCAAGGGGCACAAACAGCAAACCAACACAGCTAGGTTTCACAGACTTTCAACAGACAAGCCAAGCCAGCACAGTCCGAAGACTAACCATTGCACTCAGGCAATTACTTAGCTATCACAGCTTAAAGAGGGAAAACGAATTCTGAGTCATTATTGGCCCTATCGTGGCCAAAATGACTCTCAGGCGAATTTACAACAGTCCCCAGCATGTAAGGAAGACCACAACAACCACAGCCAACAACGTGGGAAAACACATCCCGTCCTGGGCAACAAAATCACCAAGAAAACATATACAGACCGAGTTGGGGAAGAAATCACAGTTTCCCAGCCTATGGGTGAGCGTGAGCAACAATGCAAAACCCACAATCGTCCCATGAGTGAGGGATACGGCCACACTATCCACAAATCCGCAGAAGAAAACTGCTGCGTGGGTAAATCCGGAAAAATCCAGTGCATGAAGACAAAAACAGGAAGGAATCCCTCTTCGTGAGAATGCACAGCAATGGAGAGGACACGAATTTGTAGTCATCGGGTGCTCAGCAACTTGTGAAGAGGAAGAAAATGCCTATGTGAGACCAAAATCGCCTAGAGCCTGTGCATGAGGAGGATCCAAAACAAAATCATGGTGAGAGTGAACAGGCCAGGGAAGAGTGCGTGAGGGAGAAGAATGGGCAGACGTGGGTGGAGTGGGCAGGTGGGCAAAAGACTGACAGTCCTACCACCCCACTCCCAAAGGCATTAACTGCCTCAACCACCAGCAGCCATTACTCCTCAGCTGCTCAACAAAACATTAAAGAGGTTGACAAGGGAAGATGGAAAATCAACAAGGTGACAAAACTTGGGTTTTTCCCCCATAACCAAGGTTTGACATCCCCCACCCCTTATCCTTTGGAACCATGCCCTTTTCATTCAACGTTGCACTGCCGTAGCTACTTGTGGTTTATTTTAATTGATGTGCGTGTTTACATGATGCCGAATTATAATGTGCCTTATAGCACAGCATACCATCGGCAATTATCCCCATTGCCGAAACATACATGACCAAATCGATGGTGGGGCTTTTGCCTTTAGCTCCTCACCACGATTAATTACAATATATACATCATGCAAACGGGGTCAACACCGGGGACATTACATCAAGCTCATCATGTAAGTGTATTTCCTAACGTGCAATGCCTTGGGTTCCTTCTAAGTTTGTACACATCCTTCTTGCATACATGCGATTATCTGTAGGGAGTCATGAATTCTGAGGGTTCCTTGATATACACTCTTGCTTCAATTACACCATCTATCTAGTGTAATATCCATCACTAAACAAGTGTTCCAGGTTACTAGAAAACATCTTGTCATAATAAACTCCCTATTTTCGAGAGAAATCATGAACCTTTTGTGTACTTCTGTAGAATGCCCGATCTTGTAAATTAAGGTTGTTGAATAATCACTTCTTCTTCAGAACAAGTATCATCATCCTTCTCTTGTAGGTCATGGCACATGATCTTTCCTACAAGTCAAATCCAATCATCTGATTACTAACATTTCATAATCATCAAAACATATTGACATTTCAATGACAATGCATAAATCACATAGTTATGAAACCATTTTAGCCAATGCTTCAACACAACACTCATCCAAATCCTGTATACATACAATAAATTTCTAGATGTCTTCCATCTCTACCACAACATAATATTAAGAGTGTGTCCTACTCTCAACATGTTAGAAAATAGGTTTCATTATAGATAAACAAAAATGCCTCATAGAATGTTGTGCAACACCATCGGCTACTCACCCATAACATGAATATTAGTAGTATATATTGTTCTTCAACGCATTCACTCTAACATGCATAATACATTTTCTGATTATAGGAACATAAATATGTACATAATTGAACGATATCATTTAAACAATTAGATATACAAGAAATGTCAATTCAAATACTTATGTTTATTTCTTTGGTTGGATCTATGTTGATATTCTCTTCCTTACAAGTTCTAAGGCTTGATCAAGTTCTGAACTTCTAAAACTTGTAGAGACTTAAACCTTGGTCCTATTGTCTTTTAGATGCACTAGATCCTCTTCGTTATATGTTTATAGCATGGAAATAATCTATTGACATTATTTATAAATGTTCATCAACATGCTTGAACAAAGTATTTATCTGATTCTTTCTTCAACTAGTGTAGGTTTCCTTCTTCATCAACAATAGACTTTTTTTTATTTGAACTATTGCATGGGGACAATTCCTTGCAATGTGTCTCAATTTTTTACAAGAGTAACATATGAATGTTGAGTTTTCTTTCCAGTACATATGAGTATTATTATACTTCTTGAATCTTCTAGGCTTCTTAAGAGAGGCTTCTTCCTTATTGAACTTCTCTTTCTTCGTATGTGTTGCTAACACTTGATTGTAATATTCACCTATTTTATTTGACCTAGCTTCTTCAATTTGGTTTCCAACCACTTCGAGTTTTTCTTTGGTTTGAGAGACCCTTGTAAGGTGGGAATGGATGGTCTCTAAAATTTCCATTTTCACATTCTTGAGTTGAGTTTTCAAGTTCATCATCTAGTTGATTTTATTTTCTTCAAATAGATTGGTCAATGCATCAAGCATCTCCTTGGGAGTCTTCAAGGAGGAAACATGTGGGAACAAGTGATCCTTGATATAGTTAGTAATGATCCTCTTAGGCTTGACAATATTCTTTTCACGTTTATCCTTGTGTTGAGGCCTGGAAAATCGCAGGCGACAATAGCAAGGGATTCTCCCCAGTCAACGTTCCCAACTATCCTGTGACTGTTTGGTATGGGGAATCCATCCACTTTACAGTCTGGCTACCGTAGGTCAAGTAACAAAACTAAAAGGTTTTAACAGTTGTGGCCTGGTCCACCGTGTATATTTTTTTGTTTGAGTTTTAAGTATGATGTGCAAGTGCCTATCTAAAATGCAGATTGATAGAGAACACGAGGAGCGGTCACAATGTGATGTGCAGGTTCTTAGCTCTCATCTTAAACTCTCTCGCATCTAAATCACACACAACAAGAAATTAAAGATAACTAACTAAACTGTCCCTAGGGAGTGAGATTATCATTTAATTAGTAATGTATTACTGTTGATGCATTAAGAGAAATCACAGGTAGTTGTTCTTATTTCAAAACACATAAACATGAATAAATGGATGAACAACAAGATATCTCATTGTTTTGTGAAAACATTCATTACTCATAGTGGAAATTATCATAAAATAAACCAGAGAACATTCATACAAGAACATAGGTTCAACAAGTTAGAACGATCTCACAGTTAATGAATAAAAGATGAAAAACAAAAAATTCCCCTTCAACATCATCCATTGCACAGCATTTGAACATTCCACCAAAGCTTGAATCTCCAACAGGAAAAATTGTAATTATCTATTGCAAAACGAAATAGTTCCTCTTACAACAGGTTCTCACAAGTCTAACTCGAAAAAAAGTCCCTTTTCCCTCTAACTTTTCTATATTTATACACAGAAAGCAAAACCTTTGGGTTGCCCCCAATCATTTTAATCTCATGGTTTTGTCATTTTGTGAGTGCTTATGATTCATACGAACATTACATTTCATATTTAAGCCCTTTTATGAAAAGGGACCATCTTGGTAACTAATGAACCTCCCAAGCCTGGGCCTCTGCTCTCAATGATTACACTCTGTAATCCATTGGTCCTTTTGCGATCTTGTTTATCTTAGCCTTTCTCTTTCTTCCTTTCACAGCTGCCTCTCTTCTTTTTTGTCTTTTAGGCGTATACTCTTTGCAGCATTCTTCCTATTCTGAACATATTAGGTCATTTGTTTCTAACAAGGTAACACAAACTAGATCAATACATGCATTCTATAATATGAACTATGAACAGTATTAATGCATGAAAATAAAGAAAACTCACGGCAAAAGAAATCCTGCAAGTTTGTTCTTAAACCCCTGTTCAAAAATTAAACATATGCCCAATAGAACAGATGCTTCCTTCCAATCCAGGCCACATTTGATGAAAGCATGAACCACGACAAATTAACGACCATTCTTCAAAACACCAAAACCCCCAAACTGTGTTCTACAACTCAGACAACTTTAATATCGACCCGCGCCCACAGGAAAAATTCCGCCATTCTACAAAAAAAAACCAGGAAGGCAGGAAAAGCCCCATCGATAGTACTAAGCATCAGGCAGATAACCAACTTTGGCAGGTGATCAAACTACAACATAGGGCTATTAGTTCATTAAGCCGCCGAAACGGTGAAAACTATACAAACGGCGGTTTCCCTGATCAACATAAAAAACATCGGCGGGAGGAAGAACTAAGGACTCCGGAAGCAAAATCCTATTCATACCTGAAATGGTAGGAGATGGACAGACAAAGGGCTCCGCGGCAACCGAGAACATTGGTGAAATAAAAACTAACTGCAGCCTTGGACCACAGAAACACTACGGTATCGGATGACTAGCTCAAAGAGGAGCCGTAATGGTGAAAGTCACACGGACTAAGGGTTCTGCAAAAATATAAAACAACAGCGAAAATCAAACCATCAGCGAAAAATATAACAAACAAAATCAGATGGTTAGTCCACTCAGGAGCCGTAATGGCAGAAAGCAATTAGATGACAACTTTCGATCAGAGCTATAAAATATTCCGTTAGCGAAAAGAAAATAATAAACCCGGAATTGGCGAGGATAAGCCCTAATCCATCGAAACATTTATTACTAAGCTTCTACAATAGCAGCTGCATAGGGAACTATGGCTATGATTCACAGTTCAAACAAATTCCGAGAGCGAAAAATGGGAAATCATCCGTAATTATAAACTCAAATTCAAATCAACAGCATCAGCATACAAAGATATTCATTCAACAATCAACCTCAAAAGATCAAACTTCACAGCAGAGTTAAGAAAATTCAATAAATCTAAGCAAGACAAAATTTAAAAGGAGGGTCCCAACATTTTAAGAAATTTGGGAAATTGTTGCAGCTGTAACAATTGGCGACTACCTGGTGAACCCAAATATCTGGACAAATTTTTTATTTTATTTTTCTTAAGTGGCAGACTGTTTAACAATAAAAACCAACATGTTGAATTCTTCTAGATGTCTAGATTCCCTCAATGGAAAATATATGTACTTTTAATCATTGATGATAGTCCAATTCTAGGAAAATGGAACCCAAAATCTCAAAGTCAAGATAACTCTTTTGAGGCCAAGTAGATGAGTTTCATTTTACCTCTGTCTTTGGGTAGCTTCCAGCTTGGACACCATAGGATCGCAACATATGGTAAACAGAGATATTCATTTGTTCCCCATTCCCATGCCATTTTGCACTTTTGTGTGCTTGTAAAATTTTTTGTCCTTTTGAGTCCTCCTCATGCCTTTCTTTTTTGAATTTTTATTCAGGCTCCTCTATCCATAGTGTCCTTTTGTGTGAGATGTATTTAATTTTCAGCTCACGGACGGAGAAGAACTTTTAGCAATTTTGTACTTATATGATTCAATACTTTGCTTTGATAGATATTGCTTCTTTAGGAGTTTTGACTCTTATTATCCTTTTGGATTTCAATTCTTGGCATGGGATCATTTGTATATAATATACTATTTACCCCGCTTCCTTTCCGTGGGTCTTTTACTTTCACCCCCTAGGACATTTTTAACTGTGAAATGGATGGAGCCTTGAAATAGTAATCCATACCTTTTGATCCTGAGTTATTTATAGGGATCAAGCAAGACTTCAATGTGTTCATAGCCATTTAGGAAAACTGCTTAAATAGAAGAAATTCTATTAGATCAAGCAATAGTACACAGTCTTATAATCAAGGATTTAGTTTATCCAGAACTCTGGTGTTCTCCATGCAACCAAAAGTTTGCTTCCTTTTATTGAAATCAAACAAAAATCTAAGTTAAAACAAAACAGGTATCAAAGTAAACAAACAAATCAATTTATTTATGTACAAACAACAAACAAAAAATTAAGAAAAATAAGGTTTGAGAACTAAACCATTAACTAGTAAGTTCTCTTCCCACCCCTGTAAATCTTGCGATTTGTAGGTTGAGGGGCAAAGTTTTGCTGCAATCTAAAAAGGGCCTACCCATAACTATTGAAACTTCATGTTCTTTCCCTTTTCATCATGCGGGTGATCCCACTTAAGAACCAAGTCTCCCACTTAAAATTCCCTTGTTCCATCTTGGTGCTTATCAAACCACCTTTTCACTACTTTTTTTTGTTGCTTAAAACGTTCTTTGGCTCTGGATCTAGACTCTTTTTCCTTCAAAAGATTATAGATTCTAAGTTGTGGGATTTCATTATCTGTGCCTCTAGACTCTTGGTCTATTATGGAAGATGGTAGCATAATGTTAGGAGGAAGTATAGCCTCTTTTCCATAAACAAGGGTATACGGTGACACACCTAAGGAATTCTTGGGTATGACCCTATCAGCCCAAAGAGCATTCGGTAGTGCTAAATGCCAACTCTATGGTTTTCTATGACAGTCTTTTTTAAGATCCTAATCAAATTCTTGTTTGTAGATTCTACCAAACCATTTCCTTGTGGTTAGTAATTGGCAGAATAATGCAACTTAATTCCTCTTTCATGAGCAAATGTAGTTAATTTAAGGGAAGAAAAATAAGTAGCATTATTGAAAACCAGGGAAATTGGAACACCAAACCTCATCATAATATGATCCTGCAAGAAATCCATGACCGCATCTTCATTGACTTTACGTAACGGAATTGCCTCGACCCATCTAGTGAAGTAGTCAGTTGTCGTTAAAATATATTTGTGTTGCAAGGAAGAATTTGGTTTTATTTCTCCAATGATATCAATTCCCCACTGCTCAAATGGTTCCGTTATCATCATCGGCTTCAATGGTCCTACTGCTTTGGCTTGTCTTCTCCCACATCTTTGGAAAATATCACATTTTCTAACATGGGCATGAGCGTCCTTGAACAGCATGGGCCAATAGTACCCGACTTTGAGAATCTTGTGGGCTGTCGTATCTCTAGAAAAATGGCCTTCAACAGGCCCATCATGTGACTCATCTATGACCCTTTTTGCGTCTTCTTTCTCTAAACATCTGAGAAGGACGCCATCATAATTCTTCCTAAATAAAATTCCATCAATGATCTGATACACAGCTGATTTAAGGCACAACGCTCTTCGCTGCTTGGAATTCCAATGTTCTGGAAACAAACCTTCCTCAAGGGAATGAAAAAGGTCTTGATACCAGGAATCTGGAGCTGTGAAAAGAGGACATACATCCATCATATGTAACTCTGCTTCATTTTTCCAATTGTTTTCTTCATTGTTATTACCTTCATCCATTAGTTTGCACAGTCCTTTCCCTTTAACTATAGAGGCTAGTTTCAATTTGAGGTCATACTCTTGTAAATCTATTACCCAGTTGCCTCTTCTTTATCCTAATTCTTTTTGTACGAAAAGAGACCTCACAGCTGGGTGTGGAACTATTACCTTTGTCCAGTTCTTAAGTATATATGGCCTGAATTGTTTTACCTCTTTGAAGACTGCGTAATCTTGTTTATCGACAGCTAGGTAATTGAATTCTCCCCCCTATAGACCAGTACTCATAAATGATATGGGGAACTCATCTCCCCCATCTTCCTTTTGAGTAAGCACCGCTGCTAGTGTATCGTTAGATGCGAAAGTGTACAAAATAAAATCCTTCTCAAAATCCGGACTTTTGAGGGAGGGTGCATGAGCAACAGATGTCTTTATTTTACTGAATTCATTCTTCTCTACATCAGTCCACTTGAATTGTACACTTTTTTTTACCATTTGCTGCAAAGGTTTAACAATTTGAGTGAAATCTGGCACAAACCTTCGCACAAAATTTATTGTCCCCATAAATGATTGCATGCCTTTTTTGTTATGGGGTAAGGGGATCTGTTCAATAGCTTTGATCCTCTCTAGTTATATGTAGATCCCCTTCTTAGAAACCACGTGACCCAGTAGCTTTCCTTCTATAAAAACAAACAAACACTTTTTGGGGTTCAACGAGATACCATATTTTCGGCAACGCTCGAAAATCTGTTTTAGATGAAATGCATGTTCTTCTCTATTCTTTGAAAATATTGTGATGTCATCGAGGTATACTACAACAGTGTGGCCAATCAGACTGCAGAAAGCTATATCCATAGCCCTCTGGAAAGTAGCTTCAGCGTTTATGAGTCCAAAGGGCATCCGTCTGTAAGCAAAAGTCCCCCATCTTGTTCTGAATGTAGTTTTAAGTTTGTCTTCTTTGGCTACTAACACTTGATTGTAGCCAGAGAATTCATCTAATAAAGAAAATAACTTAGAACCCAAAACCATTTGCAATATCTATTCCATGGGTGGGACTGGATAATTGTCTTTATCTGAAGCGCGATTTAAGTTTCAGAAATCCACACATAGTCTAATTTCTCCAGATTTCTTCCTTACTAGTACCATATTTGAAACCCATTCCGAGTGTCTGACTTTGAAGATAATTTTAGCATCCAATAATTTCTTTACTTCATTCTGAATTAGAGGATCCAGTTTTTTATGCATTTTCCTCAAAGGCTGCTGATAAGGCTTGACTCCAGATCTGATAGGGATAACATGCTGAATAATATTGGTGTCAAATGTCTTCAGATCTTCATATGTCCAGGTAAAAACATCTTTATATTGTTTGAACAGACTAATGAACTTATTTCTTTCACCTGGAGAGCAACACTTTCCCAAATTCACATATTTGGGCTCAACTTGAGTTCCTAAATTTATCAACTTGAATTGTAAAGATGAGCTATGAGTCTTGACATTTGCTGGTCTTCTGAATTTATTGTTTAGATCAAACATTCGCTCTAAAGTATTGACTCCTTTAGGAATAAAATTGTCGAATTTTAGCTCAGCTTGATGTTCTTCATCATCGATAATTGCCCCTTTGAAATTTTCATCATTTGTCAAACATTCCAGAATCTGCTGATCATCATCAAAAACTCGTAAATTGGTAATCATGTCTGGAATTGAAGGATTGAAAAGTAATTCAATAGAACACATGTTATTAGAGGGTACAAGCCTTACAGCTGAGGTAGCTAACAAATCAACTACTGCATTTTTTAGTCTAGGAATCGATACAATATTAAATGCATAGAAACTTTTAAGCAAATCCCACACTTCATTCTGCTAAGCTTTTAAATAAGGTGAAATGCAATGTATCTTATTTCGAATATGTTTTACAATTATTTCATAATCTACATGCACTTTCAGATTTTCTACTTTCAATTCAATTGTTTTTCTTAGTCCTGAACTAATGCTTCATATTCGGCCATGTTATTGGTACATTCAAATTCTAATCTACATGAAAGAAAATGTTTACTTTTCTTTGGATCAATTAGGACACAGTCGGCTCCTGATCCTTCCAAAGTCTTAGATCCATAAAAAAAAAGTGTCCAAAAATTATCTACTGCTACTGTACATGAATCAACATCTACATATAAAGCTAAGTCTACTATTTTACAATCAATTTCATCATCCTGTGAAAACCGAAGGAGATCAGGCTAAGTATTTGATGTATCGTTGGCTTCTTCCGCTTGGTAGTTTCCCGGTTCTAGCTCGATGAAGTAATTCCCCAAAACAAGATTCACTGGTTCATTCTTACCTTCTAACTGAGTGACATTGTGTTTCATGTGGGGATTTCTTAAAACTTTAATTTGATTTGGACTTCCTTTATAAGGTAACCACAAATGTGCCCAGTTTGATGCAAAATATCCATTCAGCTTTGCTGACCAATCCCTACTCAAAACAAGTCCATAAGCCTCATGTATGTCTGCTACTACAATATCAATGAATTGACATACCTTTGCATTTGATGATAACTGAATCAAAACGTCCTCCATTTCCCCAATTACCTTCACATTTGTTCTGTCTAACTGAATAACCTACCAGGAATATGGTTTAGGCTTTCCATTTATCTTCTTGCAACCTGAAAATGGCATAACATTTACTGATGCCCCTGAGTCTACTAGACAGTTGTGCACATTATGGTTGAAAATTTCAAAAGTAAGGAGAAAAGGTGGAGTTTTTCATTTAGGCTTACCTCCCACACTTGCTTCACCAATTTCTTCTTCTTGGGGCTGATTGTCGGTGGGAAGCTTCTCCTCTGGCATTTCAAGTGCTTTCAATAACTTTTCTTTCTAGTGCAGCACATTACACATCTCAAATAGTGAAATATTTGCCTTTACCTTTTTGATATCCTCCACAATGTCATAATCCATCTTATGTTCTGTGAGATTCATTTTTTTATTATTGATCTTCTCTTCAATGGGCTTAGTAGGCATATTAATCTGCTTTAGACTTTGACTAGTAATGGTAAACTCGGGAATTTGATTAGCTGTAGTGCTTTTCTGAAATTTCTTTACATTCTTTTGGAGTCTCTTAATTTTAGGAATTATTAACCTGTCTTCTTTTATCATCCCTTGGCTTCTCGTTGTCACATTTGCTTCTGATATGTCCTCATGTCTCAAATCACTTTCCTTTTCAGTATCAAGACATAGTCCAATAAAACCATGGCATCATTCTCTTGCTTTTCTGTTGATTTGTTATCATTTCCTTCCTCATCATTTGCCTCTGCTAGTTTTGAGTCCAGCAGCCGATTTATCACTAATGTCATTGAATTTATCCGTTGAGGACAATTTTTTTCAGAATGGGGCTGCTGGTGAAAAGTGCAAAAGTCATCCATACCTACCTCCGTTAAGTTCTTTGATGCAGGACTGTGTGGAGGAGGTTTGGATTGATTGTTATCCTCTCTTTTCTTGTAGTAAGGCTTATAAGACTTCTGAGCTTCCTTCTCCTTTTCCAAATCTATTATTCTATTGGAAAGCTTCTGCATCATCTTCACCATTCCTTCGAAGTCATGTGAGTGTTCTTCTTTAGGCTTAGTAAATGACAAAGCTTTCTTCCCAAAAGTTTTCTCTCCGGACTGCTCCAGATAATCTTCTATGCTTTCCTTTTCAGCTTCTATTTTCTCCGCTTCTTCATAAGTCTCTACTAACATAGGTTTGGCATTCATCTTGGAAAACATGGCCAAATCAGGTCCTAGAGTTGAAGTATAATACTCAATCAGAACTTTATCCGAGGGCTTATCAGTTTCAGAATTTTTTTAAAGATAGGCTGCAAACCTTCGAGTAAAACTATGCACCTTCTCTTTTCTCTCTTTTTTTAAAGTGCACAGTCCTTTCATGAGAGCTGCATGAGTTTTCTGGGATGCATATTTTCTTTTGAATATCCTTTCAAAAGTATCCTAGTCTGGGATGGAATTTGCAGGCAAACCAAAATACCATGAGGCTGTTGCTCCTTTAAGGGTATGTGGAAAACGTATGCAGACTACATCTTCGTGTTCTCCAGCCTTTAGCCCTTCTATGGCCAAGTAGAAACTTTGCAAGTAATTATCTACTAATATCTTCTCATTTGGGTCAAACTTGGGAAGCATCTTCTCGAAAGCCTAAGGTAAGTCATGCAAAGGAGGTGCTAGGTTTAGAGGTGATCTGGATTTCCAAGCAGGTGGTGGATTTGGTGGGTTAGGTGGTTGATTTGCATTTATGCCTGCCATGATTCTGGGTGGAGAGTGAGGTGGTGAATGAACAACTTCCTGTAATGTTGTTTCTACCAATTCTTCCAAATCTCCCACCAACACTGAATCTTCCAATACAAGACAGTCTTTCTTCTTGTATTCTCTTTTGGGTAAATTGGGAATAATCGGTAATCCTCCAATACTTTTCACATATGCTCTAGTATGTCTTCTTGGATCATTAACGACTTCGTTATCAACAGAATACAAATGTTCTTCCACTTCTCTACAGGATTTGGATTGTAAAATGAACTTCTTTCTGAACTATCACCAGTGGAGTAATCTCGAAGAAATGGATTTCCTCGTCCAGCCATGCACTCATGGCCCTCCTTCTAGTGCCAAAAATTGTTGAGGCCTGGAAAAACACAGGCGACAATACCAAGGGATTCTCCCCAGTCAACGTTCCCAACTAGCCTGTGACTATTTGGTATGGGGAATCCATCCGGTTTATGGTCCGGCTACTGTAGGTCAAGTAACAAAACTAAAAGGTTTTACCGGTTGCGGCCCGGTCCACCATGTATATTTTTGTGTTTGAGTTTTAAGTATGATATGCAAGTTCCTATCTAAAATGCAGATTGATAGAGAATATGAGGAGTGGTCACAATGTGATGTGCAGGTTCTTACCTCTCATCTTAAACTCTCTTGCTTCTAAATCACACATAGCAAGAAATTAAAACTAACTAACTAAACTGTCCCTAGGGAGCGAGATTATCATTTAATGAGTAATGTATTAATGTTCATGGATTAAGAGAAATCACAAGTTGTTGTTCTTATTTCAAAACACATAAACATGAATAGATGGATGAACAACAAGATAGCTCGTTGTTTTGTGAAAACATTCATTACTCATAGTGGAAATTATCATAAAATAAACCAAAGAACATTCATACAAGAACATAGGTTCAACAAGTTAGAAATATCTCACAGTTAATGAATAAAAGCTGAAAAACGAAAAATTCCCCTTCAACATCATCCATTACACAGCATTTGAACATTCCCCCAAAGCTTTCTCCAACAGGCAAAATTGTAATTATCTATTGCAAAACGAAATAGTTCCTCTTACAACATGTTCTCACAAGTCTAACTGGGAAAATGGTCCCTTTTCCCTCTAAATTTTCTATATTTATACACAGAAAGCAAAACCTTTGGGTTGCCCCCCAACTATTTTAATCTCATAGTTTTGTCATTTTGTGAGTGCTTATGATTCATACGAACATTACATTTCAAATTTAAGCCCTTTTATGAGAAGGGACCAGCTTGGTAACTGACGAACCTCCCAAGCCTAGGCCTCTGCTCTCAATGATTACGCTCTGTAATTTGTTGGTCCTTTTGAGATCTTGTTTATCTCAGCCTTTCGCTTTCTTCCTTTCACGGCTGCCTCTCTTCTTCTTTGCCTTCTAGGCGTATACTCTTTGCAACAGTCTTCCTATCCTGAACATATCAGATCATTTGTGTCTAACAAGGTAACAGAAACTAGATCAATACATGCATTCTGTAATATGAACTATGAATAGTATTAATGCATGAAAATAAAGAAAATTCATGGCAAAAGAAATCCTGCAATTTTGTGCTTAAACCCATGTTCAAAACTCAAACATATGCCCGATAGAACAGATGCTTCCTTCCAATCCAGGCCACATCTAATGAAAGCATGAACCAGGAAAAAGTAACGACCATTCTTCAAAACACCAAAACCCCCAAACCGTGTTCTTCAACTCAGACAACTTTAACATCGACCCGCGCCCATAGGAAAAATTTCTCCATTCTACAAAAAGAACCAGGATGGCGGGAAAAACCCCATCGACAGTACTAATCATTGGGAAAATAACCAACTTTGGCAGGTGATCAGACTACAGCATAGGGCTATTAGTTCATTAAGCCACCGCAACGGTGAAAACTATACAAACAGTGGTTTCCCCGATCAACATAAAAAACATTGGCGGGAGAAATAATTAAGGAGTCCAGAAGCAAAATCCTATTCATAGCCGCAATGATAGGAGATGGACAAACAAAGGGCTCCATGGAAATCGAGAACATCAACGAAATAAAAGCTAACTATAACCTCGAACGACGAAAACATTACGGTATCAGATGAATAGCTCAAAGAGGAGCCGTAAGGGAGAAAGTCACGCGGACTAAGGGTTCCACAAAAATATAAAACAACCATGAAAATCAAACCATCGGCAAAAAATGTAACAAACAAAATCGGATGGTTAGTCCGCTCAAGAGCCACAATGGCAGAAAGCAATCAGACTACAGCTTTCGATCAGAGCTATAAAAAATTTTGATAGCGAAAAGAAAATAATAAACCTGAAATCAGTGAGTATAAGCCCTAATCCATCGGAAGTTTTATTACTAAGCTTCCACAACAATGGCTGCATAGGGAACTATGGTTGCGATTCACCATTCAAACAAATTTCGAGAGCAAAAAATGGGAAATCATCCGTAAGTCAAAACTCAAATTCAAATCAGCAGCATCAGCAGACAAAGATATTCATTCAACAATCAACCTCAAAAGATCAAACTTCGCAGCAGAGTTAAGCAAATTCAATAAATCTAAGCAAGACAAAACTTAAAAGGAGGGTCCCAACATTTTAAGAAATTTGGGAAATTGTTGTAGCTGTAACACCTTGTCTTCATCTCCCTCTAACGTTGTAACTTATTCCTTGACATAGTTTTCCAAGTCATGCTCTTCTAATAAGAGAAGCACTCTATACTTACATGCCCATATTTTCTCAACTCCTTCAAGCTTTTCATCTGGATTGGTATTGTTTTTCATGTTGATAAAAATGAGAACCTTAAATGGAAATAAACATAATAGTTCTTACCAATAAAGATGCTCCAATTCCTTCTTAAATTTGCTTCTTAGTTGACCTAGGGTTTGTCAGAGAAACCTTAATTTTCCAACTTTTGAATCTTGCAAATATGAATTGAGAGAGATATGCACATTCCTAAAGAGATTTGAATAGTTCTCATTTTCATTCGAACATGTGGACAAAATTCCCAAAAAGATGATGCCCTAGTTTTTCCCAAGTAGTAGTGCTACGGACAAAATTGAAAATCATTGGATTTGAGTTTTTCCTCCATGGAAAGATGCAACTTCCTAGGGTGGGTTGGAGAATTCCTAGGTTGAACCCAATTGGTGGACATAAATTCTTAAAGTATGGAGTCCTAGTTCTTAACCCCAACAATTTTTATGTCAAAACTGAAAAGCCACAAAAGTGGAATTTTCCTCCATAGAAGTATGCACCCTCCTAGGGTGATTTCAATGATGCAAAGGTCAATCTTAATCTATGGATGTAAATTCTAGAAACACGGAGCCCTAATTTTTGGTAGTAGCAATTGTTGCAGGTGTTACGGTTGTTGCATTGAATTCTTTCAACACGAATTTGATACCACATTAGAATTTTATACTTTAACAATGGTTACCTTAGATATTCAAAAAACTTATAGCACAACACAATAACCATATACAATACGATCATTGAAAGAAAAACAAGCACACAACAAGAGCACACAAATATTTCTCCTCTGGTAAACCTAGCAGAGAAGAAAACCCAACAAACTTCTTCATTATAGATTCATTAGTAAGTGCAATATCCTCTAGTACAATCCAAGAGCTAAATTCTCTTCCACAAAAAGATACCGAGAATCAAACAAGATTGAAAACCCAAGAACAAGATGGACCTTCATTATGAAACTACTCTTCCTCTTCTAGCAAACTTGAATGTCTTCTCTTTCTAGCGAATATGCTTGCTTTCTTGATGTATCCAATTGGGAAGGTTCCATTGGGAAGGGAACCTCCCCTATTTATACTTATTTTCCAAGTGAATTTTCCTTATGGGGCAACTTAACTTCCCTAATCGGGCCAACTTCATTGGGGTGGATTTACCCAATGCTAAGGTAGTTTTACTTGGTGACTTGGGCAATTTTACCCAATAATATTTGTGGGGCCCACTTGACTCTTTTCACTTGAACTCTTTTAGGTTTTGACATGATTAATTACAATATGAGTATTTCGGAAAGGAAGTACAACAGTAATACATCAAGAATACAAGAAGAATGTATTCCTAAGCTACACAATCTTCTCATAAGTTATATCATTTATATTAAATTTTATTAAAGAACTAGGAAAACCAACATGACTTTGGATGTTATTTTTTTTCACTGAAAAAAAGGCCTATTTCTTCATATTCATAATGAATCAAAGAAAATAGTATTCTAATACATATCAAATCCTCTAATAACTTAGATAAGTGATACAATCAAAATTACTCGAAAACCAAAATTATAAACATCACCATTGTAAGTATATCAACCACCATATATATCCAAAGTCATGTTGGTTGTCTTATATCATGATCTTATTTTCCAAACAAAGCAAAAAAGACATATATATAATTTTAAGTTTTTGAAAAAATAGTTTTCGCACTAAGAGAAGCAAGGTGGTCTCCAACCCAATATGGGAGAGATGTTGTCACGTTTGTACGTGAGGCTCTAATAAAATAATAAAACAAATTATACTCAACATGTCCACCTACACAAAATTAAAATTAATAATAATAATAATAAAATTAATTATCCCCCAAAAACAATGTCACAAACAATCCAATATGGGGATATGTTGTAATGTTCATACCTAACAAAATAATAATAATGTAATAATGTAATTATCTGCAAAAAATTGTTGAAACCATGTGCAAGGCATCCTAAACAACCCATGGTTTTATTGTATATGGTTTAGTAGAGCTTTGCAAATGGTTTTAAAAGCATGTGCAGGCATCCTAAACAACCCATGGTTTTATTGTACATGGTTTAGGAGGGCCTTGTAAATGGTTTTAAAACCATGTGCAAAGCCTCCTAAACAACCCATGGTTTTATTGTGTATGGTTTAGGAGGGCCTTACACATGGTTTTAAAACTATGTATGAGGTAGATGTTTTGAATACTAATATACTTTAATTTATTCAATACTAGAACCATATTGACATGATAATATATCTCACTTGAAGTTATATTTAGGATAGTATTAAAATATATGTAATTTTTAGGTTTGAAACAATTTAATGTTTTCATCTAGGATAGTATTGCAAGGTTTTAAAAAATATTTTTTAAAGTATAGGATTATGAAATATAACTATTAAAATATGGTTTTTTAATAGTTAATTATTTATAATAAAAAAATATTTAAAGAAATCTATATCAATAAGTTTTTTTTTTTTTTTCAGTTATATTTAAATATGGTTTTTAAAATATAATTGAAAATATAGTCAATTTATGGGATAGTGATGATGATGATGATGATGGTTAATGTCCCCTGAGACCAAAATTTGGTCTATCGGACCCTAAAGAAGAAAATTAATTAGTTTGTTTTAAAGTTATATTTCTATGCTCAAAGAGCTTGGAGAGAAGCGTCCCGAGCTTACTATAATTTTGACAAGCTAAAAGGCTAGGAATGTCGGTATTGCAACAAAGATTATGAAACTGGGATCTAATGTGGGTGTATGCAGGGCACTCTAAGACGAAGTGATTTTCATCTTCAATGTTCTTACTCTCACAAAGGTGGCAGATCCTTTCTACCCAAGGAGTTTTAGGGACTATCCAACGACCAGTTTCACTGTGGAGCTCATGCGAGTTCGTTCTTATCTTAGCTATATTAATTTTTTTCTTAGGATTGATTAGAACAGAGAGATAGTTTTGATCTTCAAGAGTAGGGTTGATGACCTCCTTATAATATCTTAATTTTCTTTTGGCCTCTATATCTTTCTCACACCACAATTTTTCTTTAAACTTAGAACCAATAGTATTTTTAATGTTATTAATATTTTGCAATGCAACATTTTCATCGATCTTCCAGTGATTTAACCAAGACCTAGTATCTTTATACCACCCACGCTTGAGCCTTAGGTGATTTTGGCTAGAGTTTAAAGCTAACTTAGGGAGTCTATGGTCTCCCATGTTATTGATTTTGTTCTTGTACAATAGGAGTCTAGTCATGGCTAGGCTCTCGATGGGGGAAAGACCCACTTCTATAAGGAGAATAAGATAGGGTGTATTGTTTTTTTATTTTGAGGTTGTAAGTTATAAAACGCTTCTGGATTTGCTCGATCTTTCTCCAAGATTCTCTAGAGATGCTGCAACCCCAAACCTCACACCCATACAAGATAACAGGAGTGACTAGAGTTTCAAAGAGGAGCTTCTTTTTATCCCACGTCACGAGGTTTGCATCTTTACAGTTATTTTCAAGACCAAAGTAAGCTTTCCACCCTACGCTAATCCTTTTCTCAATGCTATAGTTCCAGTTGAGCTTGTGATGAATATCAATTCCTAGGTACTTGTAAGAAAATACTTCCTCCAAGTTGCTATAGTCATACACAAAATTAGCGTATGTGTCCTTCTTGGATTTGATAATCATAACTTTTGTGTTGTCAGTGTTAACAGTCATACCATTGTAGAACAGAAATCTTTAAGAAGACGAAGTTGTCTATCAAGATCAGAAGAACACCTTGCTAGAAGGACAATATCGTCAGCATAAAGAAGAAGGATGATGACTATTCCAGCTAAGATCATACCAGCACAACCTGCTTCTTCTAAACAACCCTCTAACTTATCAATGTAAATGCCAAAAAGGGTAGGAGAGAGGGGGAAACCTTGTTTAACTCCGATATTACACTTAATATCTTTCGACCACCCCTCATTGCTTTTAAACTTGGAAATTACATTCTCGTAGAGCCTTATCGCAGCAGCTCTTAACTCGAAAGGAACCTTAAGCTCTTCTAACCTATTCCAAAGGTTATTTCTAGGTACCGTGTCGAAAGCCTTTCTAAAGTCCACAAAGCAGCAAAAGAGATCAGATTTGTCATTACGACACTCCTCCATAATGATCCTAAGCGTAATAAGGTGGTCCGTTGTTGAGTGATGCCTTCTAAAACCTGCTTGACCTTTAGCCCGCTTACCTTCACTTTCAAGTCAAATGTTGATCTTCTTTTCCAAAATAATACCATATAACTTGGCTAAGAGGGGGCTAATCATAATAGTCCGATAATTTGAGGGGTTATTTGTATCCCCGCTTTTAAAAATAAGGATAATGAGGCTCTAAGTCCAAGGCTTAGGGAACCCTTGCTTGACTGCTTGATTAAAAAGCTTGTGGATGTGAGGGATGAGGACAGGACCTCCAATTTTTAATAATTATATTGTTTTAATAGATATAAGGTTTTAATAATTTGAATGGTAAATTTTTATTTTTTTTAAATAAGGTTTTTAAAATATAGTCTATTTATGAAATAGTATAATATTATAATGTTTTAAGAGTTATAATGTTTTAATGATTTAAATAATAAAAAAGTTTTTAAATCACATTTTTTCCAAATATGTTTTAAATAATTTTTTTAATTATAATTGCAAATATAGTCAAATTGAAAAGTGTCATATTTGAAAATATATTGAATTTCAGTAACAAAATTTCATTAGCATTTCATTAACTTGCACAGTGAGTTTTTTCTTTACATAGGTTTAGCTACATTGATTGGTTCTAATGGTGTATTAATACCTGAAGAGGACTTAGAGAGTTTAATCCTTGGGGGTGTTTGATAAAACCTAGGATTTAGATCTACACTAATTTATTTAATATAAATTAAATATAAGATCATCTTAATTATTTAAGATGAAGATGATGATAATTTAGTTTCCTTTCCACAATCACATCTTAAAAAAACCAACAAAAACCAAGAGTCATTGAATAAATAGTTCGATGTACAAGTAAATTAACAACTCACTATAAAGTAAACGTTTACCATATTTAATAGAAATTTTGTAAACCGTTATAATTTTAATTTTAATAGTTGATAAGATGTTCAGAAAACATACTTTATATTTAT
The DNA here is from genome assembly GCA_001517045.1 of Pseudotsuga menziesii. Lineage (NCBI taxonomy): Eukaryota > Viridiplantae > Streptophyta > Pinopsida > Pinales > Pinaceae > Pseudotsuga > Pseudotsuga menziesii. Next base: position 70,830 of record LPNX010893897.1, read on the forward strand.
TCATTTTGAAGAAAAATCTAAAATTAAATTAACTTTTAAATGTATATGGAATTGAAATTTTTTATTTTCAAAATTAAAATGTAATTATGTTTTAATCTTAATTTAGATAGTAGAAATAGATTCAATATTCTCAAAAACTCTACCCGAAATTCCAAAACTTATAAATTTTTAAAAAATGGACAAGATTTTATAAGAATACAATTTAAAAAAAAACCAAATAATTAGTTTATTTAGGTGAGATAGACCAAATTTTGGTCTAAGTGCCCATCACCACCGACACCACCATTATCATCATCATCAATCATCAATTAAAAGTGTTAAATCTATTTATGGATTAAAAAACACATATATTAACTATAAAAATTGCATAATTTTAATGATATAAGAGTAATTAAAGATTTCTAATATATTTATTTATAAACTCAAAAACACATTTTAAATACTTTCACATTTAAATTTTATATAAAAAATTAAAAATATTATTAAAACATTAAATTGCTTCCCAAAAACATAAGAATCTTAAAAGAATATGATCAATGAGCTTGGGCCATCTATTTTAAAAAGAACATGAGTCAATGATCTTGGTCCATCTATTTAAAAGTTCATTAATATTAGTAATCTTAGAACAACATGGTCAATGAACTTGGTCAATCTATTTAAAAGTTAATTAATATTACTAAAACAAAAATGATTAACCTGTTAACTTGTCAAAGAAAGTTAGCCCTATGCACCTTGAGCCAAAGTTATATATACAGCGATAGGGAATACAAAGTCTCTTGTAAACAAAGGCATTCTATCAAGTTACATCGAGTTCTTACCCAAAAGAAAGTCTGTAGTAAAAGCCCATTAGAGTTCTTACCCATAGGACGGTTAAATTGAAGCTCCAGTGTTGAAAGGCTTTTGCAACAGAGTCTGAGGTAGGTTTTATCATAGGTATTACATTTCTTCCTTTTCTTTCAAGAAGTGTTTGAAATACAAAAATAATGTATAGATTTGTTCATGGTCTAATAAGAATCGAATCCATGCGGATTTTCTCCTTGTATATATACTGTATTATATTTTATTCTATTTCTTTAGAGCAGTATTTCATAAACAAAAATGGTCTCTAGATTTGTTCATGGTCTAATCAGATTGAAATGCAGATTTTGTTGATAATTTTTTGTGTATATATACTGTATTTGGAGCTTGTGCAAATATATTCGCCCATTAGCCTTCACAGCAGGGTTATTAGGGTTAGTACTTGTAGTGAATATATCACTGTAGGAAAGTATTCTGTGAATTGCAACTATCTTTGGAGTATTTTGTGATAGATTCTTGGAATTTGGCTGTAGTGAATATATCACAGTTGGGTTAATCCACGAAGATGTCTCAAGGAGGCAAGTCTTCGATGATGTCCGAATCAGAGTTCCAGCAGCGCAAGGATGAAGGGAAATATAAAGGCATCATAAGACGTAGTAACGGTTTCTTTGCCCTATTCCAGGACCCAATAGCCAACAAACATTGTTGGCTCGGTGGCTTCCAGAAGCCAGAAGAAGCTGAATCTGCAAGAGTTCAAATGGAAAGGTACAGACAGACCATTTCAAAATCGTCTACAGCTCAAGCTAGTAACATAAAAAGGCCAAAGGGCCCTCATTGCCTACGACCACACTCAAGCACCAAAGCAGTTTCAGGATTAAGGAAGCATATTGTTACTCTGGCTCATACATCCAACTCTGGTGGTAAAAACGGCAGCAATAATAACAACACCAACAATGTGGATGATCGTAACTGGGACTATTTCGTATGGCATACTGAACAAACCCATCGTGGTTTATACTTTAGTCCAGAAAACTTTGATGGTTACTACTTTAAGCCGGAATTCTTTGATTTGCAGCTTCAGTAGCAACATGCAGAGCAGCTTGAGCAGCTTATCGTTAATTAGCAGAAGAATTAGATTAGCAACATAGCAGTTTCAGTAGCAACTTATTGTTCTGAGTATTGTTTTGGAATTTTGATATCTGAAAATGTTTTCATATAAAAACCAATGGTGAATTCAAAGCGAATTCAGTTTTGAGAATGCAAAGACCATATTATGTTTCCTTTACTGTGTTGTGGATTCTACTCAATTGCGGTCTCAATTATTGATGTTAAAACTTCACTTCGATTGTTGTTTTCTTTACTGTAGATTCTACTCAATTATGGTCTCGTTTATTGATGGTATGGTATAACTTCATATGGAGTTTTGGGATTATTGATCAGCTTAAAGTAAAATTAGACATTATATCTTTCGCTCGCTAATTCCTTTTATTAGTTAGCAAATTATTTTTCTGTTTTCTCATAGCTGGGCAGGGAGTTTATAAACTAGGATAGAAAAATTAAATTTTTTATATAAAATTTAAAGAAAAAAGATATCTCTATAAATTTAGTTATGTGAAAGAGATTAAAAATGTCGAAAACCATCATATGAAGGGTGTGATCATAACGAAACCCTTGGTTATTGTGTGGTAAAGATTTTATGTCACTATTACTATTTTTAGTATGAAGGGTGTGCCAGGATCTATTCATGGCAAAAATGAAACTCTTGGTTATTGTGTTGTAAAGATTTTATGTCATTATTACTATTTTCCATATAAAGGGTGTGCCATGATCATTTATGGCAAAAACGAAATCCTGCAATAATGAAACTCTTGGTTATTGTGTGGTAAAGATTTTATGCCATTATTACTATTTTCTATATAAAGGGTGTGCCATGATCATTTATTTTCTATATAAAGGGTGCGCCATGATCATTTATGGCAAAAACGAAATCCTTGGTCATTGTGTGGTAAAGATTTTAGGTCACCGTTGCTATTTTTATACGCCTCCGGCTGGTATATTGCAATCGTTCGATTTCAACCTGCGTTGACTTTCGGTATTATCTGGTGTTTTTTGAGGCTGCTTTAAAAAATCAAACCTGTTTTCCAAAGTTTGACTTAGCCGTTTGCAAAATATTTGTTTTAATTTTGTTAAAAATCTATTTTTCTAAACAGCTGATTGGTTGATAGGGGATGATGTGAGCCTTGGAGTTTGGTATCTGGTTTTCACTTGACAAATGGCTACTATGACATCAGCATTATATTTTATTATTATGTTATTTATAATTCAATCCAACATTGACCATTAATCAAACATAAGTCAAAAGGTGACCATGGATATTTTTGATTGGATCTCGGGTGGTAGTTAGATAATCAAGGATGTCATACTGGACTGCGTTGGCACCCAGGGTAGAAGACTATAACAGTGTGGTGGGCAAGGCCATTGCTGCAGGCTTCGGGCAGATCATCAAGGGTATATTCCTCTGCAGCAATGCTTATGCTTCTCAGGTGCAGAAAGGCGGTGCATTCATTGGAAGCCGATTGAGTAAAACCACCGCAGCAGCAGCTGATCATGAAAAGAAAAAGAGCAATCATGGAAAGATAAGTCCAAGCACAAAGAGGAACATTCGAAGGTGA
>LPNX010893897.1:76413-109557 GCA_001517045.1 Pseudotsuga menziesii
CTTTGCTGCCACTTTATGACCTCTTAATTTTTATGAAAACCTCAATCTCTTCAAGCCCTCAAAGCTTCTTTCTGGGTTTGGCCTACTGAATTTTGAGTCCTTCATTGTAAAATTTCAATGCATTCTCATGTTGAAAGGCTCCAAAATCCAGCTCAAAAACCTTCCCATGGATGCACATAGCGAGTGCCATTTTCAATATTTCAATGGATTCTTCATGCTGCCTAAGCCTGCACTTGCAGCTAGGAGATGAAGGAATGAGATATCACAAGGGAAACTTGAAATAATTCCAAACCTACGACCAAATGACAAATTTAACCTGTATCTTGAACGTTGGTTAATTCTGCATAGCTTCAATCATTATGCTGAGCAAGCCTGTATTGATTAAGGCATCTTCTCCAAAGAGAGGAGGATATATGACCGTAAACAAGAGTACTCTACCGGCAGAGCTCGCCGTGGTCCATCTCCCAGTTCTCTGCCGACGTGGTCCATCTCCCAGTTCACAGAGGACGTTGTGCATGTGGTTTTGCATGGATTCAACGTGGCTTTGGTCAATTGCATGTTTCGACACGTAATTCGTCTGCCTGTCACCTGTGCCTGGAATGTCAACTCGTTGAGATGAATGTTTTCAAACAGCTTGGTTAAGGTGTGGTTAAGTAATAATTTGTTGTTTAATATTGTTAACTTGGATTAATCTAATATTATAATAACATATTTACAATATTATTAAATCGAAACTATTGACAATATTTTATAAAACACAGACAGTTAATGTTTTTGCAAGATTCATCGCTCCTGCATATGTATACCTTCAAATCTCTGTGGTAAACGCCCCTGCTATGGCAATAACCTACGGCGTCAATAAGTTGCTGGAAATATTTCCTCGCTTCGCTTTCCTCCAGATGGCTGTCACACGACTGCACATGGCAGGAAAGGGAGATTAATATCATATGGCAGCAAAAACTGGAAACAATTATTGCTACGCCAGCGAAGATGACACTCACGATTTTGTGGAACAATTCACCCCTGGTGACAAATTCAAGTACAATGTATATTTTCTTCTTATTTGCCAATACCTGTTTATTTCAAAGAAAAACCTATAAAAACCTATAGTTAAATTAAACGGTCTAGTTCCAAGATATACCACTGTAGATAAAAGTTTCGTAATCTGAATGTTCATATTTGTTTGTTAATTGTAGGGTTTCAGCTGCAATTTTCAAGGATTTCTGCCTGTTTTTGTGACAATTGATGTGTGCAGAGTATCTGTTTTTGAAGGTTTAAGTCTCTTATAGTATAATGAGAAGATTTGAGGTTCACCTTTGTTTTTTATTAACAAAACATAGCTTTAATGTTGGGATTTCAGTTAATTCTTCAAAATTTGAGTTGAGCATGTCACTCTTACCTTCAATGTTAGGATGAGATAATTTTTTCAAAATTTCAAGAAAGATTCTTGACAAGCTCAGCTTTAATGTCAGGATTTGAGTTAATTTTATTTTTAAATTTGAAGAGATGTTCTTGACAAGTTCAGTTTTAATGCTAATATTTGAGTTAAAATTTGAAAATTCGACCAGTCGGTTTTAATGTTAGGATCTAGGCTAATTTTTCAATATTTGAGTGGATGTTCTTGACAAACTCAGCGTTACTGTTAGGGATTCCAGTTAATGTTTCAAATTTGAGAATAGCTTATCAAGAAAGGTTAGCTGTAACGTGTTAGGATTTGAATTAATATTTCAAAGTTTGATGAGAGCTGGTTGAGAAGCTTGGTCTTTAATGTGGGGATTTTAGTTAATTTTTGAGGAGATGTTCGCCGTTTGGTTTCACTGGCTACAGCTTAAAAGGAATTGAACTCTCGTAAATCAAAGTTTGATAAGTACCCGAATAACATAAATTGGCAAATTATGTGGTTTTTTTAAGGAGATGTTCGCCGTTTTGCTTGGCTCCACTATAATTTAATTACGGTAAATATAGATTATAACTTATTTATATTAAAAATAACCTAAACAAAATACTTTAAATATATAATTATACTTGGATAAAACTAAAATGATTTAAAACATAAAAAAATGAGATACCTAAAAATAGTTATATCATTCTTAACATTTGGTACACGAAATTACCCATATGAAAAGGAAAACATGTAAGTATATGGCATAAAACTAAAATGATTTAAAACTTACAAATAATATAAAGCATAACAATATTTGTGTCATTGTTAATTTTTATACCTCAAATTCATGGCCAAGGAGTCTGTTTAATATATAACAATTTAAACGAATAACAATTTGATGATTTGATCATCAAATAGAAGCAAATTTAAACGAATAACAATTTGATGATTTGATCATCAAATAGAAGCAATGATATGAATTTGTCATTAGATAAAGCTTTGAAATCTAACCATCAATCCTCTTTATCACAATAGACATTCAACACACATGTATTAATTTTGCATTTTCTTTTCATTAACTCTTGCCATATTTTTTTATCAATTTAAATTGAATATATAGCCTCTAATTGAGGTAGTTCTAGGTCGTCTCCTATAACAAATTTCACTCTATTTTTCTTGAGTTTAATTTCTTTTAAGCAACTGCAAACATGCAAACCACCAACAACATAAATACAACGTCAGGAACATTGCCACCTCATGGCTCTTGTTAAGAACACCATTAAACAATTAAAGACATATAAGTGTGGATCAATTCAATGCATCTATCTATTTTATTGTTTTTTTAATATTTATTATTATTATTGATGCAAAATATTTTATTATATGTATTGTTATTGGTTTATGGATGTCTGCCAAAATGGAAATTGTTGTTAATATTCTAACGATCATTTGTTTTGAATATGTGGCCAAGCTTTCAAAAAACATTTATATTGTTATTTTTTTAATACCAATTTGTTTCATAAACCTTATAAATATTTGAATATGCATTTGTAACAAGTTCAATATTTTATTGTTAACTCTCATATCTTTCCAATTCTAGTTCAAATTTTAAAGACATGGGACTACCAATGATTAGACATGGTTTCTTCCTTACTTTTAACATACACTTTTAATACATTAAGACATTTTTTTATCAAACCTTTTTTAAGAGGCAGGTACTAAGCAACTTTGTTGCTTTTTCCACTTGTTTTAAAGATATATTCAAGTTTTTTTATATTTAATTTGTTTAGGCCATATGCCATTTTATGTCTTTAGATTTGAAAGTATAGTCATTAATGTTTAGATTTTATGTGATTATTATTATTTTAGAGATATTAATTTTTTTATTTTCTTCAAGAGACTTATTTTATAGTTTATATGGGAAGATGTGTTCTTTATTAAAAATAATAAAATGTTATAAAATATAATATGTTGGCTTAATTTAGATTTGAGAGTTATAGTTTTTTCACTCTATTCAATTTTTAAACAAATGTACCCATTATTTTAAGTTCTAAAAATAGCATCTCGCACATAATTTGACATTAGAACTTGGTAGGGTTATCTTCAACTTCATTCTCATGATTTTAAACATTTTTGCATACTATTATAAGGAAAATAGCTTTTGAATTATTAAAAAATTGTTTTATTTTTAAAACCACTACATTTGACAATTAAGGTCCGTGTTGATGTCTTTTTGGATTTATTATTATTATTATTATTTATGTTAAAAAGTTGTGCCATTATGTACAACATGATAATGCAAACAAAATAAAAAATACAACATCTCAGTGAGTCTTCCTCAAAATGTCAAATTTGATTACTATTGCTATTTTAAGAAAGCTTGGAATCATGTTGGTATACATCCTAACATCTTAATTTTGGAGGAGAACTACTCATAACATTTAGAAACATGAGATCAATGAAATAAGTTCCCACCAATGACATCTTCCTTAATAAATGAATGTAGCTCATAGACTAGTTCAACATTCTTGCTTGATGGTTTCCTTATCCATAGATATAATCAAGATGTAAATATTTGATAGCTTTGGATGGGAGACTAGAGATTGTGAGCTCCTAGATAGACACATTTAAATAATCATATGACAAGGTACACTTATTGTAATCTAGGGGTTTGTGCACATTAGTTACCGATAAAAACAAGAGAATTATATGTAACATCATACATCACATGAGAATAGACATGAAGACAAGAATTAATGGTAGAACGAGAGATAAGTAGTCTTATATTATATCATATATTCATCTACTCATGCATATCATCTTGCATAACCATGCTTATACATCTTACATCCATGGAGAGAGAGTTGCATCTTCATAAATTCCGGTCAGCCAACCATCACAATTGATCGATCATTTCACTGCTCTAGTTGAATAGGCCCACTAGTTCCTCCAACATCTTCCCCACCCTAAAAATATTCTTCACCCAAAAGAATATAGACAAAAGGAAATTATTTTCATTCAAAAGTGTTTACAAAATACCAAGAAAGTATTTGCAACATTTATTTTTGGTCTTTATTTGATTTAGATGTTGGATTGTTCTTATTGACATTTTCGTGTTGTTCATTTGTTAGTTGTTGCATTGTTGATGTGTTCAGATTGAAGAAAGAGAATTTTGGTCTAGTAGGAGACATGCTCTTGTATGTTTTTCTTTTCTTTGATGTTTTCTATAGAAGCATGGTGTATTAATGGTGCAATCTGTTGTAATTGTTCTTTGAACTCTTCCTAGTCTTCAATTGTATGTTCACATGTGATAGTTGTTCTCTTCATTTCTATCAAATATTTTATCTTATCTTTTAGTGATGCATTTTGGACCTCTCTCAACTATGTGATTTACTCTTCTTGCATTTTATTTGTGTGCCTCAAAGACTCCCATATTTTTTTGAATTCCCTTGATGATGAGTGCATTGCATTCCCTCCTTCTCGAAACCACTGTGCCTTTTGTGTTTGGTAATCTTTAAACTTAACTTCTTCTTTTGTAATATGTTTTCTAAGTTGTGATGCTTTGTTGGATGTAGGTGCAAGGTCTTCTAATTTTGATAGTTTTCAATTAAGAAATCTTTCTCTTTGATATTGTTACATATTTTTGCAAAGTATAATGGCCAACTATTGAGTGTATTTCTATACTCTCATGATTATTGTTTAGATTCTTTCCTTTTTAGTCCTTCAAATTTCATGTTCTGGTTGTAGAATGGTTTTTGTTTGAACTCATATTAAATTTTCATTCTCTATTAATATATGTTTCTGAGTATGTATGATATTTACAAGAAAAATATTTAATTTGTCAGCTTGGATCAATAGGAACATCATGTAATGGAATTCCTAGTGTTTTCTCTAGTTGCACTCGCTAGAATTCCCAACCTCTTTCTCCCTTCTGTATGTTGTATTTCAATTGTTGTCTTGCATTGTTACATAGTTTCTCGTATTATTTACTCATTTCTTTATGCAGTTCTTGTATTTCCTTTTGAAAAACAAAGAAAAGAAGAAAATAAAAGATAGGTTCTTCTAAGATCTCCATGCATTCCGCCTTAGAGTGAGAGCCAGTAGACCCCTATTTTACACTCAGACCTGTATGAGGTGGAAGCTTCACGTACGGTTTTGAGGATGCGCAAGTAGGCTCGACTAAAAGGAGACATTCTTTGGGTTGAACTTGAAATGAGAATGGTTGAATTGTTCCCCTTGCACCTTGAATGTTTGAAATAATTGTTTCCCTTTTCCTTGTTATTTTTCCTTTTTTACTATTTTGTTGTGGTTTACCTTGCTTGTATCAATCTACACCTCTGACTATGATTAATTTATTACTTATCGATGTGATTATGTTTTTTGTTGTTGTTCATGTTGAGCCTATTGGGTAGACTATTCTTATTGTTCTTGTTGATTATACTACCCCGACTGTTCCTATGTAGTATGGTCAGTTGCTCATTCCACTTATTGTTTTATTTACTGCTCTTCATACTATTTAATCATATATTCAATTGAATGCTTAATCAATTTTTCTTGTAGTTGATCCATTGGTAGTTGAATTTCCTTTTGTGCTTGTTGAGATGTATGTTCTACTCATCCATGTGTTCTTCCTGACCAGTTGGTTGTTTCTTCTATATGATTTGTTGATCAATCTTATTGTTGAGTTTATTGGTTATGATTTCCCTCTTGATTGGCTTGCTCTTCCATATTAGTTTTGTTGAATGTACAACATCAAGAGTCATTCTCTGTACATGTGGTTAATATAAAGTCCTAAGTATCCTCATATGATTGATGTGGTGATGTTGTATTGTACAGTCTTGTGGATAATAGCAAGACTAAAGGCTTGTTGCGTCAAAGAGGCACATTCTACATCCCATTAGGGAGAGATGTGTAACTCCTTTCATGCTTATCCTAGAGTTGGCACGTGTCCTTTTTAAAAAACATCAAGATATTATAAAATAATTATAACATGTCAACTCAAATTAGAGTTAAATAATTTACAACCACACACACACACACACATATATAAACAAAAATTACATGAATTAGATATGTGTAACTCCTTCCCTGCTCATCCTAGAGTTGACATGTGTCCTTTTAAAAAATATATATATATTGTAAAATAATAACATATCAGCTCAAATTAGAGTTAAAACATTTCCAACGACATATATGTATATAAAACACAAATTAGATAAATTAAAATTCTTTTTTAAAATTTACATTTTAAAAATAGGTTTGCATATCAAGAGATTTGATCCCTCTCACTGCTTTGTAGATCTGTTTTAAGATGGATCTATGATGGTGGTTAGTATCAGGTCAATGATCCTCATGGGTCATCCTGAGAATGGATAATCATAGAGGTGGGCCACCAGTTATAGAGGTAGAGAGATTTGCATGTTGAAGCACAAAATGTTATGTGATATATTACTAACCATGATCATTCAAGATTGATAAAGCTATTAAGTCTGCTCTAGAGACTCGTCACCTCTAGAGTGAATTACTTTAGAATATGACTATATATGGTCTAAGATAAATATAATATGATCATAACATGTAACAATTCTTTTGACTATAATATGATATGATAGATGATTAATATTAACACATAGACCATGTGGTAAATATAAATAGATGAGCATAAAGAGATAATAGAGAATTTGAATTTCCCATGCAGAAGACTGGTTGAGCTCAAGTTATAAATTTTTAGTTATAAATATTTGGATTCCTCAATCAGTGCCTCAATTAAAGAATCAGTTATTAATGTATGCATTCAATTAAGTAATTAAGAAACTTACAGTGGTTCATGCAAAGTTAATAATAGTTTAAACAAAATGGTTTGAATGGACGACAGTTAAGTTAAATCACCATGACACCTATGTTAGCCTGCTAACTAAGTGGTCAACATTCAATTAAAAGATAATGAGTTCACTCCAATGGCAATTAATGACCAATATTAAAGGCATGGTGCATATTCCTTGCATGGAGAAGAATTCAAGGAATCGACATGTCACTAGAAAAGGCAAGGTGCCGTGTTATGCACCAAGAAGAATTCTCTATCACACACATACATTATTATTTGCATATCATGATTTTTGAATTGTCATTAAAGTGTCGGTCACTTAGAAATTTCATTATGGTTGATGTTGGAGATTAATATTCTCTATTTGTCGGTGTTCTATCTTATATGGAAATATTCTATTGTATTGTAAAAACCGTTCTCTGCAAAAACATCTATTATACTCTAATGAATTGTTGGGGTTTTTCATCGTCTTTAGTTTGAGGATTTTTCCCAAGGTACATCTTGTGTTGTAGATGAATAATTAGTGTGATTGAATGGTATCTTGATTCTAGTGTTTAGTATATTATTGATAAAAGTTTTAAAGTTCATAGATATTCATATTTGCTCAAAATTTTAAAATGTATTAGAGCATAGGGTGTGAAGAAGTTGAGTTTGTGAAAGAAAATATAATCCTACATGATCTTGAGGAATTGAGAAAAGTTCTAGAGATATGGGATCGATCTCCATTCGACAGGAAGACCACCTTGAAGGTACTTCCAACTTCAACACATGGAAGATAAAGGTATTGAACATTCTTGAAGAACATGATTTGGATACCTATGTATCCACTATAGTCAAGGAGCCTACCACTAATGCAAGTCACATAAACTTAAACAAGAACCAAACAAATTCCATGAATATAATATATGATTCAATTAAGGACAATATCATTTCCAAGATCATTCTGTTGAACGCCGCAAATGAGTTTTTTGATACACTTATGAATCTATACAAGAAGAAGGCCTTGAGTCAAAATAGGGATTTGAAGAATAAGTTCTAAAACCTAAAGATGGAGAAGGAAGAAACTGTGGAACCATTATTCACCAAGATATCACAGGTACGAGTGTTTAATTTAGCAAATTTGAGGATCTTCAGACCTAAATGAATTCAATTGTTAAAGAAGGTTGAAGGAGAGAGAGAAGAAGATTTCAGTATACACTGATCAAACATTCATGGAAATATTTCACAAACATGGAGACCAAATTGGTCAGCACAAAATTACATCAAATATCATTAACTTGTATGTAATACAATCATCATACAATAGGAATAATTTGAATGCACTAGGTAGGATTCGAATTTACCAACTTGGAATGACTCCAGTGATAACTCAATGTGAGAAAATAACCACTCAGAGATCACTAACCTAACTCTGTACATCTGAATTAGTTCAAAACCATTAACTGGTCAACCTAGTTGATAAAATGCACCCAACTACCTTTAAATCATGTAAAGAGGTGCTAGACTAAATGAAGATGAACTAACTAATGGGAATCGGAGAAGAATTAACCATAATTGAATACTGACTATGATCAACTACTGAAGATTTTTGGTGGCACTTAGTGTGGGTTCCAAAATTATAGGGATTGGTCTCTCGAGCTCCAAAACTCATGCAATCCAGCGCATCAAGTGTTCGGTGCCCCCAATATGAGTACCCCATGGCACTAGTGAGGTAGAAACAGAATCCTAAGCTAAGAAATATGAATTAGACTATGGTGATCAAGGGAGGATTGATTAATAATCCCAACACACCCCATTAATACTAACATAAATAACCCTAGGCCCTAGACAATAATATGAAAGGTCACCCATACAATCTAATAAAAAAAATAACTACTCAAAAAACTGAATAAAATGGGGAAAACCTCATGGGAACACCCCCCCCCCCCCTCATAATGAACAGTGGATCCAGGATCAAGCTACCATACCAAGAGAAAATTTCTTGAGTAAAAAAATTGTGAAAATTTTCTGTAGTCTGCATCTATGTGGAGCACCAACGTAGTGTGATGGTCCTTGTATGAACTAGTTTCCTGGTACTGTGCATGTGAAGCTCTCCACCTTCTTCCAATATACTAACAGGTGGGAGAAGAAATGTTGTTGCTTTTGCAGTCAATATTGCATATTTAGAACCTATTTGACAATATGGAAGGATTTAAATTGGGATTCCATGCCTTGGGGCCTTTCTTGAGACCATACAATGGATTCCTTGACTTACATGTCAAGAGAGAATCAATGTACCCCTTAGGATTTTCCATGTATATTTTTCCTTCCAATTTGTCATGTACAAATTTTATTTTGTCTCTTATTTATGGAGGAAGAGTGACATGATCCAATGTCTCACTATTATTCAGTAAGTAGTACTATTTATCAGACCTTACCATCATGAATTATCTCTATAGGAGTTTGTAGAACTTCTTTGGGAGAAGTGAATTCTCTTGAAACAGTGCAAGGCTTTCATTTTGAAACTAAGATCGTGTTCTCCTCATGTCAAACTCTTCTCTAGTCATGCTCCAAATATCCTCAATAATGTTTTGATCCCATTTAGTCCTAGGATTGGGAGTAGGGACTTGATCTGGATCTAGGTCTAATTTAACTTCATCTTTAATTCCAAAAGCTAATTCAACTTGGTCCTCTACTTCAGAATCTCAATCTAAAACATAAATGGAAACATTATCATCTGCAAAAGGTTTAGGTACAATACATGTACCTTCCCTTTCAAATGAAAGTTTATATTACACTAGATCTAAGTATGGCAGGAAGTGTGAGAATGCATATGCCTTGGAGGCATGGTTTTCAATGCCTTTCACTATCATCTTCCTAGTTGAGATACTATAAGATCTCCACTAATTCAAGATCAAATACAACTCACTTTGGTGAGACTATATGATTAATCTAGTATACATACAACAAATTTGTTGCTAAGGAGGGAACATAGAAGACATTCTTGAACACTCCATGCTCTAATTTGATTGAATCCATCCCTTTTGCTTGGATTTAAGTGTCATCTCACATTTTAATAATTAGACCAACAATAATTTTTAATGAAGAGTGTGATTTTTGGACGCAACCATGTGATTAGAGGCTCCTGAATCAATGATGAATGCATGAGATTTTGAAAAACTAGCCTTTAGTTCTTGGCATCTCTCATGATCTTCAATTTTGTCTCCATATTCAACCTTCCTTGCACCTTCAGGGAGGAAAATATTGTGTTTCTCAAGGATTCTTGACATATGATCTATTGTCTTCTTCATATATTCTCTATATGGTTTCTTTTCTTACAGTAGAATAAATTTCCCTTGTAAAACCCCTGATGTTTGTCCTTCTTAGAGCCCGAGGATTTATCTGTTGGATCAAACTATTCCTTAGGTTATAATTCAACTTTTCTATTATGTTTTCCTTTCTTATTCCTCTTTTCTTACACATTCTTTTCCTCCCCGTCTGAGGGAGCTTGATTTGTGGAGGTTTTGATGGCTCCCATCTGTATCAGCTTGTCTTGTTCTTGTATTAGATATTTTGCAAAGGAATCAAGGGATGGAATTTTATAATGAGGAGTTTTTAGTATCCCAAAGTGAAAGGTAGATACAAACATTGATAATTCTGATCCAATCCTGCTCAAAATTGAGAGCACCAATTGCTCATCCTTCTTGTTAATCCCACACTGCTTGCATTGTATGACAATGGATTTGAACTTTGAGAAGAATTGTTGGATAGTTTAAAATTTGTTGCGCTGCAGAGAAATCAAATCATTCTACATAAAATGGCATCTCAGCTTATCCTTCATGCCAAATAAGGATTTTAGCTTCTCCCATACTTCTTTTGGACTTATCAATCCATCAATATGGAAGAGTAACTCCCTGTATATATGAATGCAAATGAAGCCAAAGGCTTCATCCAGATTATTCAGATACTTCAACATATCAAGAGGTTGTTGGATTTTGACCTCCCTTCCCATGGTAACCTTGTACATACCTTTGTTGCGAAACACTATCTGCATATCATCCCTCCAATTAATATAATTGAAGAGTGTGAGGATCCTAGGGGTCAAGGATACTGAATTCTCCATCCTTTTTCTTCCAAATCTCCTTCCAATGATCCAAATTTCAGAGCTAGATACTCTATAAATAATATGACTATGTCTCTCTTCCATTTGAAATATTCTAATGAGTTTCTCCCTGAATCTATGTGCACCATCAGTTCTTTATATAACTTGCATTATCCTTTCTTCATTATCTAGGAGTAGACTCTCCAAGTTGTCACTCCATGACAAATTGATAACCCAATATGTACTATCACATGTGAGCTCATCCATCATATGGGAATCATATTGACTCCCATCCAACAATCCATCATCTTACATATCAAAACTTAGAGTCTCATCATCAGTAGACTCCATCATTATAATATCCCCTCTCAGAGTGACTATTATCCTAGAATGAGCCTCAATTCCAAGAGAGTCCACTATGTCAATATCAAACTTCTCCCCAAAAATGGATGCAACCTCATGATGTAACAAAGGAATACTATAATATATAATATGATCATATATTTGTATCATGACTTCCTCTATCTTATCAACTTCACAATGAATTTCAAGTAGTGACTTGGAAGTTGATTCGTGTTCTGCTTCTTTTGCTGCAAGTTCTTCATCTTCTAGCTCATGGGAATAGTCTCTTATAGAAAAATTATTCCAGTTGATCTCTATGTAACCAACATAGAGGCATGTGCACCCACTAGTGGATTGCATTGTTTCCATACCATCTCTCTTGTGTTGTTCCTCTGAGTCATTGATGGAAGGCTCAGTGTTTGATTCTTCCCCTTATGCACACTTTTCTTCTCTCTTGTAGTCACCTTGAAGTGAATTTCCTCCACTCCATGGATTCCTACTTGATGTCTCCTCTCAATGATTTTGGATGGATGTATATGTGTATCCTTGTATTCCTTATGCTTGTTAAAAAAATATGAATCCTCACATGCATCAACTTTGGCTACCGGTGGAAACCATCTAGTCGTGACTTATTTTCGCACCTTCTCCACCAAAAGTGTTATCTTTCTTTTATTTTCTCTACAAAAGGGATCCTGGAACAAATTTTTTATCTCAAAAGTGAAATAGTCTCAAAAATATATGAGCTCCCAGAATTCTTTACTTAGTCCATAATAATCTAAGAGGTACCCAAAAGGTTATTTTGGCTTCCCTCCATAGGACACCTAACCATTAATATATTTGAACCTTGGTGGTTCAACCCATTGGTCTTCATCATTTATTTGGTCTCAAAATTAACCATCCTCATTTCTTGATAAGCTTCCATCAATATATATGACTTCTTCTAGAAATGACTCTTCTTCTTCATAATGTTCATAGTCATCATCTTCAACTTCAACTGTAGCAGGTACAAGCCTCGTGGTTGTGATTCTACCTCAACTAAGCAATTGAGATTGGTCTTGTTTCTCACAGGTACAGAGGACCATGCTATGATACCATTGTAATATCCCCAATATGAAAATTAGATATATTAGGAGAAATTGTATAGTTTTTCTAGTGATTACTAGATTCTTCCACCAAATTGAGAAAGATTGCAAATCTCCACCCTTGTTCCCATAATGATGTGGATGCAGGGTCAGTAACTTGATTTAGTGTGTCCATGCCTTGATCATTCATACTTTCCACTACTTTAGGAGGAAGAAAATGTCTTCCCCTACTTCCATCCCATGGCTTTATTCTTATTCACACAATGTTGTCATTACCAACTTTACAAGACAGTCCATGTCTAATTAGATCAAAGGAGTCGACCATGGTATTCCACATAATTGAGGAATTTTTCCTCATTTTGGAAGGAGATCAAACCCAATGTTAATGATTAGTTTGGTGCTATATTTTTTTTCAACCTCTATTTTCCAAAGGTTATTGGTAGATAAGAGTTTCCAAACACATTTATCCACTAAATATAAGTTGAAGAAAGGAATATATTTTTGAGTCCCCACCCTCTAAGATACTCTAAAATAGAAATATTATCACATCTAATCGAGGGAATACCAACTTATTCCTTTTCAACACTAAATAGGAATCTGAAACATAATCTTCTTGCCAATTCCAGAGTGCCCTTGGGAATCCATGCTAGTGACATCCAATATTTTGAGATAACCTCTAAAATTGATTTCATGAGCATAATTTTTCCCGCTCTTGACAACCATTTATGGCACCATACATTGACTCTATTTTATAGTATGGTAATCATATACATCCAATCTCTCTTCAAGTAATTATTAGGTTTAAGAAGAAAACCTAAATATTTCAATCGATCATCCATATTTAAGATAGAAAAGGGAGAAATAGATTTGTAGTGTCTTACTTCATCTTTTACCATATTCATACATGATAGTGTAGTTTTTCTAGCATTTACTTCCATTCTAGTTTCCAAGCAGAAAATATCCAAAAACAATTCTAATGTGTCTACATCCCTTCAGGAGCCATCACAAAACAACATTATATCATCAACAAATAGAAGATGTGCAATTTGAAGATGTGAAATCTTGATACCCTTAAAGTTCCTTGAACTTTTGGCCTCCTCCAAATATTTGTTGAGACCTTCAATGAACAACAAAAAAAGATGTGAGGATAATAGACAACCTTAGCATAGCCCTCTTTTATCTTGGAAGAAGGGGCTGACAGATTCATTTATAAGTATAACATAAGAAATCCTCTTTATGCAACTCATTACCTAATTTATAAATGGAAATTCAAAACCAAGGTGTGTAAATAATAGCCAAATATAAAGGAAATTTACACGTTCATAGGCCTTCGATAGATAAATTTTTATCACAACCCGCTTATCATTTATAGACTTCATGCTATGTAGAACTTCTTGGGAAACCCCTATGGCCTGTTGGTAAAAACCCACCAACAAAGCCTCGTCGATAGGGGTTCTCACTCTTTCGATGCCCAACCAGCACGATCTCCCTAAGCACCGGCCCAGATAGGTTTTACCCTACCCAACAACATTCATAGAGCAGACAAAGTCTAACCTGAGATGTTCAAGGGAGAGCTATCAGAACCAAGTTTTCGATAGTAAGAAAGGAAGATATGGAATCCAACGGGTTCAACAGCATAACTATTATATTATGCTAAGTCACTTGACAAAACTAAGACAGTTATCACAATTCATCTTCACAAATACATATCTAACAGATCACATCATTCATTCATCACAGCAATGTTATCGCAGCAATATCACTCATAAAACAACTTTAATAAACTTCATCATCATTCATCAAAATTGTGAAAGAATTGAAATAGATTGCATCATCAGTTCATTGCAGCAACATCAATAAATCATAAATATATTCAATACACTTCTCATTGACATCGCAGTAGAGGAAACAAGAAAAAATTCATTGACATCGCAGCAGAGAGACAGGAAAACAGAAGACAACATTTAGGCAACAAACGTCATGTCATATTCATTCTACGCAATAGATCCAAAATAGATAATTCTTCTCCTCAGCAGGAGACTGATTACATCTCACAATTCAGTATCTAACACAGACAGATCGTAGATTGTTCAAAACAGAAGACTCATCAAAACCATAGACAAATCGATCACTCTTAGATATTTGACTTGGACTTGTATTGTTCTGATCATGATCATTCTTCCTCTTCTTGTCAGTCCTTTCTATGTGTCTTACAATTGCAAAACTAGCTCTATATATAGGCTTGCACCTTTACATCAAAGTTCCACTTCTAAATAACTTCTAACCACTAATGACCTATGTCCACAAAATGTGGTCAATTAATACATTAAATATTCAAAAATGGTTATTCTTCCACCCATTGCACTGATCTGGCCTTGCGCGGTGTCGTGTGAGCTTGCACAACTGCCACAATGCTACACAACTGACTTACCCAAAACCCCTGCATACAGGCCCCCAACATAGTCTTGTGGTTTGTCCTCAAGCCACGTCAGGTTGACAGAGTATATGTCGATGTTTTGTCCTTGAAATCTTCCAACTACTATGAGATGGACTCTTTCGGTAGCACTTTGACAGTTGAGAAAAACCTGGTGCATGAGGTGCTTTTCTCTAGCCTTTCCATCGACCATCTGTTGACTTTCTTGCACCGTCTGCAGCATTGTGACTATTTTGACAACCAGTTTCCCACCAACTTCTTAAAACTCATCCAACTGGGCATGGTGATTTTGTTGGTGTTCTTGGGAGTGGGAAGCTCTTTTCTGTAGGTCCTTCAACTCCTCATACTGCGTGATCTGCATCATGAGTGGTAGTGCTCCCAATGACATCTTCAATGTAGTCAACTGTCCTTCATCTTCTGCACCTGTGTGGTCAACTGGTCGAGTTGCTCGTCTTGGATAACACTTTTCCAGAACTGCGTCGTCACCTCCATTATTGTCTTTGCTTCTTGCTCCATTGTTTCAAACTGGGCCGCTATCTCCTCAATAGTATCCTTCTATTCGGCAACCTGCTCCAGTGGCGTCATTGGATGGAACAGGGCATTGAGCAGAAGATTGGTGTCCTAGAGATGGACAATAGTTTCCCCTAGTTGCTTGGCCTTATTGATTGTAGTAAGCTTAGACGTGCTCTCAAAAATATGTTGACAGGCCTCAGCAATAGCTTGCTCGACCTCACCACAACTTGTGCATAGTTGTTCCTTCTCAATGATAAGGCAGTCTTGTGCCTTCTTAAGCTGGGTGATTTCCTTGACAGCCTTGCACTCCATCTTGGCCTGTGCTTCCTTCAATGCCTCAATATCATGTACCTTTTCTTCTGCCAGCTGCACCCTGACTTGATGCATTTCCTTAGCTTCGCAGTTGCACTTTGCGACTGCACATACCCATTGCTAAGCTCCTTCTTCTTATCCGCCAATTCTTGGGCGGCAACATGTTGTAGATCCATAAGCTCTTGAGCAGGTAACTTGTCAAGATCCAAGGTAATGCTCTAGAGCGGCTGCAGTAACAGGTTCACTTCTTCACTCCCTGCATTGATCGTAGTCAGGGTAACTTGAACATTCCTAGCCCGCGGCTTAGTGCTGATTGATGGGAAGTACTGCATCACATCTTTCTTGGGTGTCTTCCTAGAAAAAACATCATAAATAGCATTCAATGTATCTCTTACTACAACAAACCCTTCTTGGTTGGACTCTCTTATCGCTCGTGTCGCAGCCTTAGAGGAGTTAGTGACCGCTTTGATGAGCTGCTTCAATTGGTCCTCTATTCCTGTTCAAGTACCATCGCCCACGTCATATTCTAGGCACCATTTCGTTCGAGTTTCCTCGCGCATGCACTGTTCTTTGGCCTGGGGTTCCATCGACGATTCATTATCGAAGTCATGAAAACTTATCTTTTTATAGATAGGTTCGTCCGGGGCATCAACTGGTAGTGCCTTAGAGAGTTCCTCCTAGGTCACAGGGTTGTGCCATTCAGTCGGACACTCCTGAATGAGAGCATCCAATTCTTCATCAGTGAATTGGTAGGATAGAGGAAACCACTACTTGTCAGGGTCCCTCCGTTCCTAGATATAAATGGAATGAGGCCTGATAGCGAATTGAGTGAGCCGTTGATACTTGGATGCTATGTAATTAGATAAGCGAGGAACTTTGATAGTTGTGGCTTGTAGCACTTCCTAATAGACCCAAAAATGGATCTTACAGTCCGAATGTCGACTGGGCTCCTTAACCCACCACAAATTCTAATAGCGTGTGCCTCGGCACACCTTCACCACATCGACTGCCATCAGCTGATAATATTCTGGTACCATCCATGCAATAAGAACAATGATAATTAATAGCCAACTATAGGAAAATGGCTTCCCGGCCTAAGCAGCGAGAGCATCGCCAAGCAACTGGTTGAGTAGAAACAAGAAACAATTCATTTGCATGCCCTCCACGCATTTTTGTCCACATGCGACCACGCCCGAGTTGCACTGGACCAGTTGATTCCCTCGGACAATCTTGCTCGCAAAAATGCATGTCCTGATATGCACCGCCTATGTATTAATGTTGTCGATATGATAAGCGCAACCAACATGCTATAAGCCAAATATATCCTTTAGCTGCTTGGCAAGATTCTTTTCAGTATCCCTCCCATGGATATATTGCGTCGAATCTTCCCCATCCTTCGAAATCCCGTAATATTTGTAATTAAGTCGACCATGATAGGAATAGGCTCATTCAACCAGATCATCCCACCATGAAAGCAGGCCAAGAGTTGTTTAACGTATGCATGAGCTTCGTTCAGGTGCCCAAAATGAGGCATATTAATGAGCCCCAACAATCTAGATTTATTCAACCCACTCAACCATGGTTGAGGAATCCTATGAATCAGTGCACCAGGCCCCATCGAAACTGATTCATAGGGCTCATCCTGGACATCTTTGAGAACCAGCAAATCATGGTCTTCAAAATTTATCTTGATCAAGGCAGGGATGATTTCTACTGAGCAAGTCATCCCTTCCGGCAGCGGCGACAATTTGGGCGGATACTTCTGACTCTTTGTGGGATGCCTCAGCTTCGCTCTCGAACATGTTGGAACAACATATCCTAGGATATCATGGACAAAGACACCTCTGGGTTCCATAGACTCTATAGCTCCCGAGCTCGATGGCCCGGTCTATGTAGTCACCTCTCCTTGCACTCTAGCCAAAGTGTCATTGTGCCTCTTCTACGGCAGCATGGAACTAGGCTTCTAAGCCTATCGCTTTCTTTAAGGGGTCAACGAAGAGCCTACCGGCATGCTCATGACTTATTCCTCAATGGCTATGGGAAGAATAGGGGATTCTTGCTCATTGGAAATCTCAATTGCATCAGGGTCACTCAGCATGCCACACTCCCCAATCCTTACTATGCACCCAACGACTCTGCACCTCTACTCCACAAATCACACTCAAGACTCTGCGCCTATACTCAGCTCAACACTTTGGTCATTTGAATGAACTTATCTGAACAATTCCTTCCTCCCACATCCCACATGCTTTTTATAGCCACTTCCCAATTCAAAATCATCATTGCCAAATCTACTGTGTCCATCATGACCAAACCTAGCAGTAATGACACCAAATCTGTCGACGATCTCACCCTACTAATGGCCAGATCGACCATTAATGCACATCACTTCAATAAGTGCTACTAGATAAATGTTTTAACTACCTGAATTTATTACTGATTTGAACAAACTACATCCCTGTGGCTGTTGCAGGTGGTCTCCCTTTCGTCGCTACTAACTCCTATCCTTTCGCGGCCTCTTCCCCTAGGATTTCCTCACTGCTATCTAACATAATCTTCTGGGTTTTTTTTATACTACACCTCAAGCGGTGCGTAGCTCTGGCCCTATCCTATGGGCTTTAAGTGACTCCCATTGACAAGCGTCAGCAGTACCGCACATCCAGCAGTAATGGAATGAACAAGATACAGACCTAACCAATGCATCTCTAACTTACCTGGATGCTTCATGAACTTGATGTCGTATAACAACACCAAGTCTCCTTCCACAAATTGTTTATGCTTAATGTGATGATCATGCCACACCTTCTGTCGATCCTTCGCAATGCACTGGTGGAAACCTGCGATAAAGAGGTCCTCTTCAAGATGGATCAACTGCACAATGCGCTCTTCTAATGCTTCTGCAACATCCATGCCGGTCACCATGGCAATGTGTAAACAAGGAACAATGTATTCCATAGGCATGAATGCCTCTTGCCCATATACCAGCTTAAATTGTGTCTGTCCTGTCAGCCATTTACAAGTGGTGCGATAGGACAATAGTACTGATGCAATTTTCAAGTCCCATTCATTGCGATTAGCATTACATACCTTTGTCAACACCCTTTCCAAAATTTTGTTGAGCGCTTCAATAGTCCCATTCTCCTGTGGATGGTATGGTGTGCTTTTATTATGTTGCACCTGCAACTCCTTAGTTAGCACTCTCATAGTGCAGTTGATAAAGTGACTGCCTTGGTCACTCATCAATATCCTGGGACACCCAAACCGTGTCACAATATTCTCAAATATGAACTTCACTGCTGTCACGGCGATATAATCCACAACTGGTGTGGCCTCGGCCCACCTGGTCATATAGTCAGTTGCGGTAATGATGGATCATGTAGCAGTCCTCTTCCTTGATTGATTAATAGGACCCACAAAATCCATGACCCATTTATCAAAAGGTTTTAGAGTTAGCTGTGTCACAAGCGACATCTCATCTCGCCACGATGGTTTACCGACATGCTAACAAATGTCACAACTTCGTGCATAGTCTGTAGCATCATTATGTAGTGTAGGCCACCATAGTCTAGCGCGCAACACCTTTCATGCAGTAGCCCTTCCTCTATAGTGACCTCCCGCAATTCCTGCATGTGCTTTTTCTAGTATGGGTCCCTACTCATGCGGTAGGATATACCATCACAAGATTTCATCTGGTCCAAGCTTATATAACTTCCAAGCAATCAATTGGAAATCTAAATCCTTTACTACTTGACTGGTCGATAGGTTCTCAGGGACAACACCAGTGGCCAAGAACCGAATGATTGGGGCATAATGATCATCTGAGATATCGACATAGAACAGTTGCACATCTGGCAATTCGTCATCAATATTGGTAGGGTTTTCTTCGGTCTCAATGCTAGACAAGTGATTAGGACCAACATTCAATTGTCCCAGCTTCACAACTATTTCAAAGTCAAATTCCTGGAAAAGTAGCAGCCATCGATAGATCTTCCCCCCCAACACAGGCTTATTAACCAAATATTACAAAGGGGAATGATCAATGAACATCTTGAAGTGACTGCCTAATAAATAGTTCCTGAACTTTTGCAAGGCATAAACCATCGCCAAGCCTTCTCTTTTAGTCATTGTGTAATTTCATTTAGCAAATGACAACTTCCTATTGGCATATGCGATTGGGTGATCCAAGTCACCCTCACCTGGTTACGCAAACATAATCCCCAGTGCAAAAGAAGAGGTTTAGACATGCACATGGAACTCCTTGCTCCAATCAGGGAATAGCCGTATGGGTGCGAAGGCCATCTTGGCCTTTAGTATGTCAAAAATTCCTTGACATTCTTGACTCCACTCAAATGCAACATCCTTCTTTAATAGCTTCTCCATAGGAGTATTAATCGTAGCGTATCCTTTGATGAACTTGCAATAGTACCCTGTGTGCCCCATCATTTCTTGAAGCATATTCACATTCGACAGTGGCCGCAAACTAAGAATCAGTGCAATCTTCACTGGATCAACCAATAGACCTTCCTTACATACTATGTGTCTGAGTAGCATTCCAAATGGCACACATAAAATGCACTTCTTAGAATTTAATGCAATCTGATGCTATCGACACCTTTCTAGAATCAATCGTAATTTGTCGAGATTGTCCCTAATTATCCCATAGACTTTCCAATCATCCATATATACTTGCATAAACTTTTAAATAAAGTATTTAAACACAACGACAACTACCCGATAAAATATTTCTGGCGCATTCTTCAGCCCAAAGGGAATGACTATACATTGAAAACAACCCCATTCAGTGACAAACGTGGTATTATGGTGATCCTCCTTTGCAATCTAGATCTTGTCGTACCCCAAAAATCCATCTGTGAAGGAATACATCTCTTGACCACCTACTCCTTCAAGGACCTCATCTATAAACAGAGTCGGGAATGGATCATGCATGCATGCATCATTCAACTTTCTTAGGTCAACAAAAATTTGGACTTCGTCAGTCTTTTTATCCTAAACCACCATAGGGTTTATCCACTTTGATTCTTCGACAAGCTCGATGATCCCAACATCCAGCATCCGGTCAATCTTAGCCTTCACACAGTCCTTCTATCATGGGTTCAGTCGATATGACCTCCATCACGCAGGTTTTGCATCTAGTTTCAACGGGATTTTCATCTCCCTGAGGTCCCCTAATATCCCCTTAATTTTTGAGAACCACATCGGAAAAAGATCCTGGAATTCATGCAGCAGGTCCGTGTTAGGTCATCGTTGCTATTTTTTTTAAGATATATTTAAGTTTTTTTATATTTAATTTGTTTAGGCCATATGCCATTTTATGTGTTTAGATTTGAAAGTATAGTCATTAATGTTTTGATTTTATGTGATTATTATTATTTTAGAGATATTATTTTTTTTATTGTCTTCCCGAGACCCATTTTATAGTTTATATGGGAAGATGTGTTCTTTATTAAAAATAATAAAATGTTATAAAAAATAATATGTTAGCTTAATTTAGATTCGAAAGTTATAGTTTTTTCACTCTATTCAATTTTTAAACAAATACCCATTATTTTAAGTTCTAAAAATAGCATCTCACACATAATTTGACATTAGAACTTGGTAGGGTTACCTTCAACTTCATTCTCATGATTTTAAACATTTTTACATACTATTATAAGGAAAATAACTTTTGAATTATTAAAAAATTGTTTTATTTTTAAAACCACTACATTTGACAATTAAGGTCTGTGTTGATGTCTTTTTGGATTTATTATTATTATTATTATTTATGTTAAAAAGTTGTGCCATTATGTACAACATGATAATGCAAACAAAATAAAAAATACAACATCTCAGTGAGTCTTCCTCAAAATGTCAAATTTGATTACTATTGCTATTTTAAAAAAGCTTGGAAACATGTTGGTATACATCCTAACATCTTAATTTTGGAGGAGAACTACGCATAACCTTTAGAAACATGAGATCAATGAAATACATTCCCACCAATGACATCCTCCTTAATAAATGAATGTAGCTCATAGACTAGTTCAACATTCTTGCTTGATGGTTTCTTTATCCATAGCTATAATCAAGACATAAATATTTGATAGCTTTGGATGGGAGACTAGATATTGTGAGCTCCTAGATAGACACATTTAAATAATCATATGAAAAGGTACACTTATTGTAATCTACGGGTTTGTGCACATTAGTTACCGATAAAAACAAGAGAATTATATGTAACATCATACATCACATGAGAATAGACATGAAGACAAGAAGTAATGGTAGAACGAGAGATAAGTAGTCTTATATTATATCATATATTCATCTACTCATGCATATCATCTTGCATAACCATGCTTATACATATTAAATCCATGGAGAGAGAGTTGCATCTTCATAATTTCCGGCCGGTCAACCATCACAACTGATCGATCATTTCACTGCTCTAGTTGGATAGGCCCACTAGTTCCTCCAACATCTTCCCCGCTCTAAAAATATTCTTCGCCCAAAACAATATAGACAAAAGGAAATCATTTTCATTCAAAAGTGTTTACAAAATACCAAGAAAGTATTTCCAACATTTATTTTTGGTCTTTATTCGATTTAGATGTTGGACTGTTCTTATTGACATTTTTGTGTTATTCATTTGTTAGTTGTTGCGTTGTTGATGTGTTTAGATTGAAGAAAGAGAATTTTGGTCTAGGAGACATGCTCTTGTATGTTTTTATTTTCTTTGATGTTTTCTATAGAAGCATGGTGTATTAATGGTGCAATCTGTTGTAATTGTTCTTTGAACTCTTCCTTGTCTTCAATTGTATGTTCACATGTGATAGTTGTTCTCTTCATTTTTGTCAAATATTTTATCTTATCTTTTAGTGATGCATTCTGGACCTCTTTCAATTATGTGATTTACTCTTCTTGCATTTTATTTGTGTGCCTCAAAGACTCCCATATTCGTTTGAATTCCCTTAATGATGAGTGCATTGCATTCACTCCTTCTCGAAACCACTGTGCCTTTTGTTTTTGGTAATCTTTAAACTTAACTTCTTCTTGTGTAATATGTTTTCTAAGTTGTGATGCTTTGTTGGATGTAGGTGCAAGGTCTTCTAATTTTGATAGTTTTCAATTAAGAAATATTTCTCTTTGATATTGTTACATATTTTTGCAAAGTATAATGGCCAACTATTGAGTGTATTTCTATACTCTTGTGATTATTGTTAATTTGGATTCTTCCATTTTCCTTTATAGTCCTTCAAAATTTCATGTTCTGGTTGTAGAATAGTTTTTGTTTGAACTGATATTAAATTTTCATTCTCTATTAATATATGTTTCTAAGTATGTATGATATTGACAAGAAAAATATTTAATTTGTCCGCTTGGATTAATAGGAGCATCATGTAATGGAATTCCTAGTGTTTTCTCTAGTTGCACTCGCTAGAATTCCCAACCTCTTTCTCCCTTTTGTATGTTGTCTTTCAATTGTTGTCTTGCATTGTTACATAGTTTCTTGTATTATTTACTCATTTCTTTATGTAGTTCTTGTATTTCCTTTTTGGGTACATTCTTTGGGTTGAACTTGAAATGAGAATGGTCGACTTGTTCCCCTTGCACCTTGAATGTCTGAGATAATTGTTTCCCTTTTCCTTGTTATTTTTCCTTTTTTACTATTTTGTTGTGGTTTACCTTGCTTGTATCAATCTACACCTCTAACTATGATTGATTTCAGGGATGATTTCAAGGAACCATACTTATTTAAAAGTGTATAAATGTTGGCGAATATTACTAATTCTTAAAATGCCAACTATAAAATGATTGGCAATATTTTTCAAAAATATTTTAATTTCCAAGGATTTTACATCGTTTATATAATAATTTGGCGATTTTTAGGGTGAAAAATTTTTACCCCATCAAAATTGGGCGAAAGAGGGCTTCAAAAAATGCAAAAAGGCCAATCTTTTTTGGGAGAAAAACAAAGAAAAATAGCCCACTGGGCTAAAATTCGCCCCTAAAATTATCCCTGGTTGATTTATTACTTATCCATGTGATTATGTTTGTTGTTGTTCTTCATGTTGAGCCTGTTGGGCAGACTATTCTTGTTTTTCTTGTTGATTATACTACCCCAACTGTTCCTATGTAGTATGGTCAGTTGCTCATTCCACTTATTGTTTTATTTACTGCTCTTCATACTATTTAATCATTTATTCAATTGAATGCTTAATCAATTTTTCTTGTAGTTGATCCATTGGCAGTTGTATTTCCTTTTGTGCTTGTTGAGATGTATGTTCTACTCATCCACGTGTTCTTCCTGACCAGTTGGTTGTTTCTTCTATATGATTTGTTGATCAATCTTATTGTTGAGTTTCTTGGTTATCATTTCCCTCTTGATTGTCTTGCTCTTCCATATTAGTTTTGTTGAATGTACAACATCAAGAGGCATTCTCTATACTTGTGGTTAATATAAAGTCCTAAGTATCCTCATATGATTGAGGTGGTGATTTTGTATTGTACAGTCTTGTGCACAATAGAAAGACTGAAGGATTGTTGCGTCGAAGAGGCACATTCTACATCCCAGTAGGGAGAGATGTGTAACTCCTTCTGTGCTTATCCTAGAGTTGGCACGTGTCCTTTTTAAAAAACAAAAAGATATTATAAAATAATTATAACATGTCAACTCAAATTAGAGTTAAAACATTTACAAACACACACACACACACACACACATAAACACAAATTACATAAATTAGAGATGTGTAACTCCTTCCCTGCTCATCCTAAAGTTGACATGTGTCCTTTTAAAAAAATAATTAAATATTGTAAAATAATAACATATCGGCTCAAATTAGAGTTAAAACATTTCCAATGACATATATAAAAAAAAAAAACACAAATTAGATAAATTAAAATGCTTTGTTAACATTTACATTTTAAAAATAGGTTTGCATCTCAAGAGATTTGATCCCTCTCGCCTCTTTGTAGATCTATTTTAAGATGGATCTATGATGGTGGTTGATATCAAGTCAGACTTGTGGTTAATATCAGGTCAATGATCCTCATGGGTCATCCTGAGAATGGATAATCATAGAGGTGGGCCACCAGTTGTAGAGGTAGAGAGATTTTCATGTTGAATGACAAAATGTTATGTGATATATTACTAACCATGGTCATTCGAGATGGATAAAGCTATTAAGTCTCCTCTAGAGACTGGTCACCTCTAGAGGGAATTACTTTAGAATATGACTATATGGCCTAAGATAAATATAATATGATCATAACATGTAACAATTCTTTTGACTATAATATGATATGATAGATGATTAATATTAACACATAGACCATGTGGTAAATATAAATATATGAGCATAAAGAGATAATAGAGAATTTGAATTTCCAATGCAGAAGACTAGTTGAGCTCAAGTTATAAATTTTTATTTATAAATATTTGGATTCCTGAATCAATGCCTCAATTAAAGAATCAGTCATTAATGTATGCATTCAATTAAGTAATAAGAAACTTACAATGGACCATGCAAAGTTAATAATAGTTTAAATAAAATGGTTTGAATGGACGACAGTTAAGTTAAAGCACCATGACACCTATGTTAGCCTGCTAACTAAGTGTTCAACATTCAATTAGAAGATAATGAGTTCACTCCAATGACAATTAATGACCAAGATTAAAGGCATGGTGCATATTCCTTGCATGGAGAAGAATCCAAGGAATTGACTTATCACTAGAAAAGGCAAGGTGTTGTATTAGGCACCAAGAAGAATTCTATATCACGCACATACATTATTATTTGCATATCATGATTTTTGAATTGTTATTAAAGTGTTGGTCACTTGGAAAGTTCATTATGGTTGATGTTGGTGATTATTATTCTCTATTTGTCGGTGTTCTCTCTTATAGGGAAATATTCTATTGTATTGTAAAAAACGTTCTCTGAAAAAACATCTATTATACTCTAATGAATTGTTGGGGTTTTCCATCCTCTCTAGTTTGAGGATTTTCCCCAAGGTACATCTTGTGTTGTAGATGAATAATTTGTGTGATTGAATGGTATCTTGATTCTAGTGTTTAGTTTATTATTGATAAAAGTTTTAAATTCAATAGATATTCATATTTGCTCAAAATTTTAACATGGTATTAGAGCATAGGGTCTGAAGAAGTTGACTTTGTGCAAGAAAATATAAGCCTACATGATCTTGAGGAATTAAGAAAATTTCTAGAGTTACGGGATCGATCTCCATTCGACAGGAAGACCACCTTGATGGTACTTCCAACTTCAACACATGGAAGATAAGGGTATTGAACATTCTTGAAGAACATGATTTGGATACCTATGTATCCACTATAGTCAAGGAGCCTACCACTAATGCAAGTCACATAAACTTAAAGAAGAACCAAGCAAAGTCCACAAAGATAATCTATGATTCAATTAAGGACAATATCATTTCTATGATCATTCTGTTGAAGGACACAAAGGAGTGTTTGGATACACTCATGAATCTATACGAGAAGAAGGCTTTGAGTCAAAATAGGGATTTGAAGAATACGTTCTAAAACCTAAAGATGGAGAAGGAAGAAACTGTGGAACCATTATTCACCAAGATATCACAGGTACGAGTGTTTAATTTAGCAAAGGTGAGGATCTTCAGGACCAAATGAATTCAATTATGAAAGAAGGTTGAAGGAAAGAGAGAAGAAGAATTCATTATAAACTGATCAAACATTCATGGAAATATTTCACAACCATGGAGACCAAATTGGTCAGCATAAAATTACATAAAATATCATTAACTTTTATGTAATACAATCATCATACAATAGGAAGAATTCGAATGCACTAGGTAGGATTTGAATTCACCAACTTGGAATGACTTCAGTGCTAACTCAATGTGAGAAAATAACCGCTGAGAGCTCACTAACCTAACTTTGTACAATTGAATTAGTTCAAAACCATTAACTGGTCAAGGTAGTTGATAAAATGCACCTAACTGCCTTTAAATCATGTAAAGAGGTGCTATACTAACTGAATATGAACTAACTAATGGGAATCAGAGAAGAATTAAACATAATTGAATACTGACTATGATCAACTGCTAATGATTTTTGGTGGCACTTAGTGTGGGTTCCAAAATTATAGGTATTGGTCTCTCGAGCTCCAAAACTTGTGCAATCTAGCGCATCAAGTGTTTGGTGCCCCCAAGATGAGTCCCCCATGGCACTAGTGAGGGGGTAATAGAATCCTAAGGTAAGAAATATGAATTAGACTATGGTGATCAAGGGAGGATTGATTAATAATCCCAACACACCCCATTAATTCTAACATAGATAACCTGGGATTTGGATACTAATACGAAAGGTCACCCATACAATCTAATGAAAAAAATAACTACTCAAAAAACTGAAGAAAATGGGGAAAACCTCATGGGAACCCCCCCCCCCCCCCATAATGAACAGTTGATCCAGGATAAAGCTACCATACCAAGAGAAAATTTCTTCTTGAGTAAAAAAATTGTGAAAATTTTCTGCAGTCTGCATCTATGTGGAGCACCAACGTAGTGTGATGGTCCTTGTATGAACTAGTTTCCTGGTACTGTGCATGTGAAGCTCTCCACCTTCTTCCAATCTTCTAACAGGTGGGAGAAGAAATGTTGTTGCTTTTGTAGTCAATAATGCATATTTAGAACCTATTTGATAATATGGAAGGATTTAACTCGGGATGCCATGCCTTGGGGCCTTTCTTGAGACCATACAATGGATTCCTTGACTTACATGTTGAGAGAGAATCAATGTACCCCTTAGGATTTTCCATGTATATTTTTCCTTCCAATTTGTCATGTACAAATTTTATTTTGTCTCTTATTTATGGAGGAAGAGTGACATGATCCAATGTCTCACTATTATTCAGTAAGTAGAACTATTGATCAGACCTTACCATCATGAATTATCTCTATAGGAGTTTGTAGAACTTCTTTGGGAGAAGTCAATTTGCTTGAAACAGTGCAAGGCTTTCATTTTGAAACTGAGATCTTGTTCTCCTCATATCAAAAGCTTCTCTAGTCATGCTCCCAATAGCCTCAATAATGTTTTGATCCCATTTAGGCCTAGGATTGGGAGTAGGGACTCGATCTGGATCTGGATCTTATCTAACTTCATCTTTAATTCCAAAAACTAATTCAACTTGGTCCTCTGCTTCAAAATATCAATCTAAAACATTAATGGAAACATTATCATTTGAAAAGGTTTAGGTAGAATACATGTAACTTCTCTTTCAAATGAAAGTTTATATTACACTAGATCTAAGTATGGCATGAAGTGTCAGAATGCATATGCCCTGGAGGAATGGTTTGCAATGCCTTTCACTATCATCTTCCTAGTTGAGATATCTAAGATCTACACTGATTCAAGATCAAATACAACTCACTTTGGTGAGACTATATGATTAATCTAGTATATAGACAACAAATTTGTTGATAACGAGGGAACATAGAGGACATTCTTGAACACTCCATGCTCTAATTTGATTGAATCCATCCCTTTTGGTTGGATTTAAGTGTCATCACCCATTTTAATAATTGGACCAATAATAAGTTTTAATGAAGAGTTTGATTCTTTGGATGCAACCATGTGATTAGAGGCTCCTGAATCAATGATGAACACATGAGATTTTGAAAAACTAGCCTTCAGTTCTTGGCATCTCTCATGATCTTCAGTTTTGTCTGTAAATTCAACCTTCCTTGCGCCTTCAGGGAGGAAAATATTGTATTTCTCAAGGATTCTTGACATCTGATGTATTGTCTTCTTCATATAACCTTTCTCTGTATGGTTTCTTTTCTTACAGTAGAATAACTTTCCCTTGTAAAACCACTGATGTTTATCCTTCTTAGAGCCCAAGGGTTTATCTGTTGGATCAAACTATTCCTTAGGTTATAATTCAATGTTTCTATTCTCTTTTCCTTTCTTATTCCTCTTTTCTTACACATTATTTTCCTCCCCGTCCAAGGGAGCTTGATTTGTGGAGGCTCTGGTGGCTCCCATCTGTATCAGCTTGTCTTGTTCTTGTATTAGATATTTTGTGAAGGAATCAAGGGATGGAATTTTCTAATGAGGAATTGTTAGTATCCCAGAGTGAAAGGTATATACAAACATTGATAATTCTGGTCCAATCCTACTCAAAATTGAGAGCACCAATTGCTCATCCTTCTTGTTAACCCCACACTGCTTGCATTGTATGAAATTGGATTTGAACTTTGAGAAGAATTGTTGGATAGTTTCAAAGTTGTTGGGCTGTAGAGAAATCAACTAATTCTACATAAAATGGCGTCTTAGTTTATCCTTCATGCCAGATAAGGAATTGAGCTTCTCCCATACTTATTTTGGACTTATCAATCCATCAAGATGGAAGAGTAACTCCCTGTATATATGAATGCAAATGAAGCCAAAGGCTTAATCCAGCTTATTCAGATACTTTGACATATCAAGAGGTTGTTGGGGTTCGACCTGCCTACCCATGGTAACCTTGTACATACCTTTGTTGCACAACACTATCTGTATATCATCCCTCCAATCAATATAGTTGAAGAGTGTGAGGATACTAGGGGTCAAGGATACTGAATTCTCCATCCTTTTTCTTCCAAATCTCCTTCCATTGATCCAAATTTTAGAGCTAGACACTCTATAAATAATATGACTATGTCTCTCTTCCATTTGAAATATTATAATGAGTTCCTCCATGAATCTATTTGCACCATACATTCTTTATATAACTTTCATTATCCTTTCTTCATTGTCTAGGAGTAGACTCTCCAAGCTGTCACTCCATGAAAAATTTATAACACAATATGTACTATCACATGTGAGCTCATCCATCATATGGGAATCATGTTGACTCCCATCCAACAATCCATCATCCTCCATATCAAAACTTGGATTCTCATCATCAGTAGACTCCATCGTTCTAATATCCCCTCTCGAAGTGACTGTTATCCCATAATGAGCCTCAATTCCAAGAGAGTCCACTATGTCAATATCAAACTTCTCCCCCAAAATGGATCCAACCTCATGATGTAACAAAGGAATACTATAATATATAATATGGTCATATATTTGTATCATGACTTCCTCTATCTTATCAACTTCACAATGAAGTTCAAGTAGTGACGTGGAATTTGATCTGTGTTCTGCTTCTTCTCATGGTAGTTCTCCATCTTCTAGCTCATGGGATGTCAAAACCCCAAAAATTCCAAAAAAATTTAAAATTTTTAAATCTACAAAACATTACAGGTAAACAACTTAATTAACATTAATTAGTTACATTAATTTAAATCAGTTTAACTAATATTTATTAGTTATATATATTAACATCTTGTTATTGAGTTTATCAGTTAGTATGCTTAGTTATAGAACATACTTTACAGCTTACTGACTTTTAGTCCTTTTGTGACCATAAGGTGATCTGTTATGCCTAACCAGACTTACTTAGCTTTCGAGCTAACGCAATGGTTTCTACTTTCCTTACAGGTGTACAGGTAAGAAGTTGTGGCGCTGCAATTTATAATTTTAGATTAATTATTATAAGTTCGTCGTAAAAGTAAAAGTTCGAAAGAAAATAAGAGACAAATCTTTTCAGCTTGAATTAAGGTATATTCGAACTGTTTTCTTTCTAGCAGAAGTAATTTATGTTCTATTGCTCTGTCATCTTTTCTATTTAATTTTATTACAGTTGTAAATTGTACAAATGTATCTCAATGAACTCTTTAAAGCATCAGAGTATAGATACAAAATTATAATTTTGCACTAGGCATAAACTGTAAACAAGCATTTCAAGTTAATTGGAACTGATATAGGGCTTCCTAAAATAATGTAAAGGTTTGGCCTTTCCTTATAAAATTCATGTTTATTAATGAGGATAACAATTCAGTAAAACCCTATCTCCACATGGTAATCACTATTTTCTTGTCATAAGTTAGTTGTATCTTAGATGCTGGTTTAATCTTGAAAAATAAATATTTTTAAAAGATTACAAGTAGAAAGGAAATAAAACCTATCTTTCTACCATCATACCTCCCTTTATGAACTTTCAAAACTATGCTAGTAAATGAAAGAAACTTTATCTTATAAAACTAGAAGTCAGATAAGTAGTTCTTAAATATTTACCATAGCCTTGAGCTTAGAAATAGCTATAAGATTATCCCATCCAAGGTAATTTTTATTCTATTTGAAAGCTATTACTTCAAACTCGAAATATTACCTCGAAAAAGGAAAGGTATCTAAGGCTCAAGTCCATATAATAAAATAACCTAAAGAATTTCAAGGCTTATACTATTTACATCCTATGGTATTATGCTAAAATTCTTTTTACTTATTAAAGAACTTAAACAAGGACTTAACACCTTACATCAAGGGAAAATAGTTGGTAGTTAGTTTCCTTTTGAGTCAAAGTTCTCTTATAAGAACTATCATACACTATAATCCCCTCCAAAGCATATAAACTACAATATATACTACTACTTTTCAATGCATATATATATTACGTTAACAAGGTA
Source organism: Pseudotsuga menziesii (assembly GCA_001517045.1). Taxonomy (NCBI): domain Eukaryota; kingdom Viridiplantae; phylum Streptophyta; class Pinopsida; order Pinales; family Pinaceae; genus Pseudotsuga; species Pseudotsuga menziesii. The sequence continues at coordinate 107,938 of LPNX010893897.1, forward strand.
ATGATTCATTTTGAAAAACTTCCCAATCATCGAACTATGTATGCATAATGAAATCGTTGAAAGGTTTTATGGTGATTTCCAATGATTATTTAAAATAAAAAGGAGAATGATGAAAAACCTTTGCATGCAGCGTGGGGACAATATGATATCTCGTTAGGACTATGAGTAAACCTTGGTCGTTCAAATGATTGGGAAAATAATCATCCCTCCATCGATTTGTTGGTCGAACTTTGTAAACAAACCCACTCTGCGTTGATAATTAAATTGCTATCGTGGCAAGCTCTGGTCCAAATATTCAATGGTTATAATCTACAAACCAACCCTAACTTTGTCATTCATCCCCGCCTTCGGGCAAATTCTGCTCTGCTGCGATTTTTCCTCATGGTATCATTGTTGTTCGCTGTGTGACAGCTTCCCCCTCGTGGTTCTTTGTTGAAGGTTCGTCTATGCCTGTGCTATTGAGATACAGAAAGGGTATTTACACAAAATGGCGAGCATATCTAGGGTTATTCCTCCTCGTCGTTGCCTGAATCAACCCTCGTCTACCCTTTCTTCCTCTTTTGTGAGTGTTGAGGTATTTCTTAAAGCTGAGCAGGAAGAGATACTACATTGTTCCTCCTTTTTCTCCCTTTCAGCGAAAGGTTTTGTTGGTGCTTGCAGGTAGAAGATGGCCATGCTTACTCCACATTCTGGTAAGAGGACTGTCAGTCCTTTGTTTTTATTTATAAAAATTATTTTACTTAGCATTGGGTCGTTTCTAACAGTTTTAATGGTTACCTCTTATTACAGGTTAACCTTCCTGTGTTACTGGCTGTGATAGCAATGCCAACGGTCATGCCTCATCTTTGAAACAGGTAAAGGTTTAACCTTTCTTACTGTTTCACTTAGTTTTTAAAATATTCATATTACACATTACGGCATTCTCAAGTAGGTTTTCAATCCTTGTGAATGCAGGATTTTTACAACCTCCAAGGCGCGGCCATTAGTATGGGAACTGGGCAAGCGAGCTACAACCCTGGTAAGCCTGGTTACACCATGGCTGTCCTCCTTATGGTTTTCAATTGGAAATTTCATGGGTTGGCTTGAGAAGCCAGAAACCCTTCCGCTTCCTTCCAGTTAAAAGATTACCGATTAATGGATTTTATTAGATGAACTCCTCACGTGATGTGGGGGGTGTTTAAGGCGTGAGCCGTGGTTGTAAATATTAGTTTGTCTTTATGTTTGAAATACTGTGGTTAAAGAGTTAACAGGATGTAAGTTCTCCTGAGAGAGAGGTTACTACTTCGACTCCTTGCTTACCAAGCTGTACTCTGGAGTATTTAGGGTTCTTCACCTAAGCTTTTTATAATATAAATATATTACTATTTTCTTTTGATATATTCTGATTTGATTTACCTCATACAGTTTTTAAATTTTTAAGTTATGAAGAGTAATTAACGTACAGGCTTGTGACAGCCTTATAGTATGGTTTTATAATACGGCTACAAGTATATTGTTGTCTTATTTTTATGAATATTAGTTATTTGCAAAACTGGATATTGTAGGGTTAAACCCTAATTTTTACAGTTTTGAGAAAAAATACTATTTCTTATTTTAATATTAAGTATAATAATACTACTT
>LPNX010893897.1:110159-137536 GCA_001517045.1 Pseudotsuga menziesii
AATTCTAATCTAACTCCTTCCTTCTATATTGTATAGCAGCATTTATAGGAAACAAAGAAACAATTAACACAAAGATACAATGACTTATACATTGGTGAAACACTTATGGTTATTGTAAGTAGATATATAGGGAACTCGGTTCAGAAGCATACTACTTCTTAATACCGACTTACTGTGCTGGAGTACGGTCTGGTGATTCCAGATGTGGAAAAACACAGTAATTATTAACAGATTTAACTACTGATAGTCTGAGATACTATCTTTACTGTTACTAACTAGCTCCTCAGACATATAAAATAAGCATAACAAGCATCCATTCATATTCAGTAAACATAAAGAATTAAATGACAAAACTTGTTTTAAGCTGTGGACAACAACAGCAATGGGAGGTCGTTCCTCCCTACCAACTCCTGGAGAGCGCTCAGACAGCAACTTCTCAGGACCCCCGAGCTTGCTCTGGTCTCCCTGACTGGAACTAGGTGCAGCAATGTTAGATACACGTCCTCAACTTAGTATGAATCCTGAACTTATCAGCAAGTCCTTCCAGCTAAAAGCTATAAATATAGTCAAGTTACTGCAGCAATCCCCTCAGAACACTTCCTTACTGTTTTTCCCTCTTTCCTCAATGAAATTCCTGAATAACATTCACCTGAATGAATTCTTTCTGGAATAAAATATGAGCATCCTCAGCTCTCTTCATTGAGTACTTTTAAAAGATTGCCTAGGTCTTTGTTGGGTTAACTGTCATTTAATGAGCCACCTGCTCTGATTCCACTTTCTTGGGGAATCATGACCCCAAATATAGGGAAGCTGCCACCTACAACTTAGGAAGTGTTTGAGGATGCTGCCACTTGTCTTTTGCCTTTCCACCTAGTTCCATCCCCCAGTTTGACCAGTAACCTCTTTTAACAGCTCTCCCATGCTATTGTCTCCATAATTTATTTATTAATAATAAAATATTCTGAATTACACTCCATTACTGTTGACTCTGCTGAGTCATCAACCCCTACTTAGGATTAATTTTAACATAATGTATCAGAAATATATTAAAACAATTTACATAATTTTACAAAATTGGGGTATGTGACATACACACCCCCTTAAAATGTAACATCTTCCTCAATGTTACTTATTCTTCTTCCTCAGGAACCTCCTGGAAGAGATTCGGGTATGCTTCCCGCATCTTAATTTCCAGTTCCCAAGTAGCTTCCTCAGGACTAAGGTGCTTCCATTGCACCTTCAGCTGTCCAATTGTGCGGTTCCGCAGAGTAATTTCCCTCCTCCTGAGGATACAATCCGGTTCCACCAGAACTTCCCCTTCTGGTTCTACCTGTACAACATTCCAATCAATCACATGAGTAGCATCATGAACATACTTTTTTAGAACAGAAATATGAAAAACATTGTGCACTTTTAAATTAGGTGGTAATGCTAGCTGATATGCAACTTGACCAACTCTAGATAAAATTTCAAACGGTCCACAGTAACGTGGCGCTAATTTTGCCCAACTCCCTAGTCTCAGGGATCTCTTCTTTGGTCTTACCTTTATGAACACATGCTCACCCACCTGGAACTCTTTAGGAGTTCTTTTTAAATCTGCTTGGCTCTTTTGCCGATCCTGGGCAACCTTCAAGTTCTCCTGCACTTGTTTTACAATCTGTTCCATTTCTTTTAATAATTCGGGTCCCAACACTAATCTATCTACCTGATTATTCCAGGAGATAGGAGTGTTACATTTACGCCCATATAGAATTTCAAAAGGACTGAACTTAGCTGATGATTGATAGTTGTTATTGTAAGCAAATTCTGCTAAATGCAAGTAATCCTCCCACTTACCTGGCTGATCCTTGACGTACATTCTTAACAGATCTTCCAACACCTTATTAACTCTTTCAGTCTGTCCGTCCGTCTGAGGATGGAAAGAGGTGCTGAAATTCAGTGTTGTGTTTAATCCTTTAAACAAGGATTTCCAGAAATTCTCGATGAATTTAGGATCCCTGTCTGAAATAATAACCTTCGGTACACCATGTAGCCGAAAAATCTGCTTTAAGAAAATGTCTGCTATATTTGCAGCCTTGTAAGTGGTCTTAACAGTAATAAAATGTGTTGCTTTACTTAATTTATCTACTACCACCATAATTGAATCATTCTGATTTTGATTTCTGGGTAATCCAGTAATGAAATCTAAGATGATTATTTCCCACTTCCAACTAGGAATAGGCAAAGGTTGCAGTAACCCAGCTGGATGTTGATGTTCTGTCTTCACTTGTTGACAATCCAAACACCTAGCTATGTACTCAGCTACTTCAGATTTCATATTAGGCCAGAAATAATCTTTTCTCAACATGGTGACAGTTTTCTGGTAGCCTGGATGCCCTGAATAAGGGGTTTTATGCACTTCATCCAGAATCAGCAATTTAACTTTAGGCACATTTGGCACATACAGTCTGTCCTTAAACAATAAAAATCCATCTTTATTTAGACTATAACCCTTAATTAAACTTTCTGTGGGTTCTTCTTTAGCTGTAGCTTGTAATTTTTGATAAATTTCATCCCATTTTATCCCTTCAGTTAGCTGTTCATTTAAATCAGAATTATAAGTACTGATTGCTGTTGTAAAATTTAATTTTGCATTTCTGCTCAGAGCATCAGCTACTTTATTTTCTTTTCCTTTTATGTGTTGAATTTCGAATTCGTATTCACTTAAGAAGGCTAACCATATGGCTTGCCTTGCATTTAAGTTAGGCTGATCTAAAAGGTATTTTAGACCCTTATTATCAGTCATTAAAGTAAACTTTCTGCCTATTAAGTGGTGTCGCCACATTTTTAAGGCATGAATAATAGCAGCCAGCTCTAAATCATATGTGGCATAATTCTTTTCATGGATCTTTAGCTTCCTGGACTCATAGGCAATGACATGCCCATCCTGAGTTAGCACTCCGCCTAGACCGTCATTACAAACATCGGTGCAAACCACGAAATCCTTATTGGGATCCGCTATTCTTAGAATAGGCGCAGTTGTTAATAAAGTTTTTAGTTTCTTAAATATTTCTTCGCATTTTAAGTTCCAATCAAATTTCTTTCCTTTCTTTTGCAAGGAAGTGATTGGGTTGGCTATTTTTGAAAATCCTTCTATGAATCTCCGGTAATAACCGGTGATTCCCATGAAAGACCTAACATCTGTTACGTCTTTTGGTACTCGCCAATCTTCAATTGCCCTGATCTTTTCAGGATCAACTGAAATCCCTTCTTTAGTCACCACGTGACCTAAGTACTGGATTTCATCCTTGAAAAAATCACACTTACTGAACTTCGCAAAGAGCTGTTGCTCTCGCAGTTCTTGTAAGACTATCCGTAAATGTTCCTTATGTTCCTCTTCATTTTTAGAATAGATTAAGATGTCATCGATGAATACGACAACAAATTTGTCCAAATATTTATGCATTATGTTGTTCATTAGACACATAAAGACGACTGGGGCATTAGTAAGCCCGAATGGAATTACGACAAATTCGTAATGCCCATACCTAGTTCTAAAAGCTGTCTTGAAAATGTCCTCTTCTTTAATTCTCACCTGATGATAGCCTGATCTCAGGTCTATCTTAGAGAACACCGTAGCTCCACGCAGCTGATCAAATAGATCATCTATGCAGGGCAACAGATATCTGTTTTTAATTGTCATTTTATTTAGTTGACGGTAATCTATGCAAAGTCGCATAGTTCCATCTTTCTTTTTAACAAAGATTACTGGTTCTCCCCAAGGGGACACACTGGGACAGATATATTTCTTATCGATTAATTCCTTTAACTGTGATTTTAATTCATTAAGTTCCGGAATATTCATACGGTATGGAGATTTCAAGCTAGGTACAGCACCTGGTACCAGCTCTATTGTGAAATCCAGTTCCCTTCGGGGAGGTAATCCTGGAATTTCCTCCAGAAAAACATCAATAAATTCATTTAACACAGGAATATCCTCTATTTTTATTTTATCTTTTTCAACTTTATTTGCCTCATCTATAATGATTACAGCATAGGTCTTGCATCCTTTCCTGACTGCTCTTTTGAGCTGTAAGGCAGAAATCTGCCTAACTACAGTTTTCCTAGGAACATCTTTAACTATTACTGGTGGTTCATTATTATTTACACACGTAAATGTTTTATCAAAATACTTTAAAACTACCCTGTTTTGTTCTAACCAGTCCATACCAATAAGTATGCCATACAAGCCAAGTGGTAGAACATTTAATTTAACAGTAGTTTTAAAATCATTCATATCTAAAGCACAATCCTTAACATAACAATATACCTTCCTTTTTGCCCCTGTGGCTAGTTGAACTAGCCAAGAGTTATCAAACTTTTCAACAGTCAGGTTACACTTTTCTACTATCTGAGGTGAAATATAACTAAGACTTGCACCTGGATCTATTAAAATAGTTACAGGGGTTTTGTTAACCATACCTTCTACTTCCACCATGGAAGTTTGATAATCAGCTTGGCGATTCTCCAACGCTGCATTGATTCGAGGCATAGTCCTTGCAAATTCTCCAACAGTCATTTCATCTTGTATTGTATGAATATTGCTATTTGGCTTCTTCCGATTTGGGAAAACTGAAGCATAATGTGGGCCATTGCACTCCCAACACTTAACAGGTTCCTTCCGTTCGAAATTCTTAGTGAAATTTCCATGATTGTTAGAAGTCTCCTTGCTTCCCTTGAAGTTATTGGAATTGTTAGAAGCACCATTTTTGCTTCCCTGAAAGTTCTTACCATTAAAATGGTTTCTGTTCTTGTTATTTCTGAAATTCTTTTGGGGTACAAACTCTTTTTTTTTTAATTCAGGCTGATTACTGTTCTTTTTAGCCTTCCAATTGGCTATTCCTTCCTTCTTTTTATTCTGTTCAAAGCAGAAATTTGACTTCCGCATGGCTTCTTCCAAAGTTTTGGGGTTATCATATTCGATTCTGTCTTTTATATGGTATGGCAGGCAGCTGAGAAACCGTTGTACTTTAGGTTTCTCATCAACTAAATACTGCACGTACCTTAACAGACTTAAGAACTTACTGTTTAAGTCTTTCATAGTCATGGACCCAAGCTTTAACTCATAAAATTCCTTGGCCCTTTCTTCATAGTATTGTTCAGACAGAAACTTCTTCTTGAAGTACCTTTTAAAGGTACTCCAATTGACCTCTTTTTCTTTGATCCCCTTGACCCTTTTCAAATCTTGCCACCATATATCTGCCTTTCCAGAAAGGTTATAGATGGTCATTCTTGTCTTTAGCTGATTTGAATAATTATATATCTGAAAGTATTTTCTCATCCCGGATAACCAGGATTCTGCCTCTTCTCCTTTTTCAGTTTCCCATTGAAGGTCGGGGGTTTTATTTTCTTGAACTCCCCAGAAATCTCTTCATAAGGCCTGTACTTTTTCTTTCTCTTATACACCTCCACCTCGCTACTGTCACTAGTAGAGTAATAGCTTTGTTGTTCCCTAAAACTTTCAGATGAGGAACTGCTATCAGGTTTAGCTAGTTTCATCTTTTTGGACCCTTTTTGATGGCTAGCTTCTTTAGATTCAGACCTTATGTTTCTCCTTTCAGTCTGAAATTTTTCTATCAGAATTTGATTTAACTCCTCTTGAGTTTTCAGAATCCGTTCATTGTCCTTCTTGACTGATTCTATTTCAGTCTTTAAATTCTTTATGGTCTGCATCAACTCTGAGGAGTGAGCAGTTACCTCCTCTATCATAGGTTCTCCAGACATCTGTCTTATCTCCGTGTTTGGAGATTCCTCCTCAGCATATTCTTCTAGGTTCTCCATACCTGCCTGTTAGATTTAGAAAAAAGAAATTTTCTGCCTTTCACATAAAACAAAGTTCAGGTTAGTATATTATTTTTACTGTTCTGCGGAAACTAATTGGGCCACATCAAGGCCTAGTGTTTGAACCATGCTTTGATACCACATGTCAAAACCCCAAAAATTCCAAAAAAAATTAAAATTTTTAAATCTACAAAACATTACAGATAAAAAGCTTAATTAACATTAATTAGTTACATTAATGTAAAGCAGTTTAACTAATATTTATTAGTTATATATATTAACAGCTTGTTATTAAGTTTATCAGTTAGTATGCTTAGTTATAGAACATACTTTACAGCTTACTAACTTTTATTCCTTTTGTTACCATAAGGTGATCTGTTATGCCTAAACAGACTTACTTAGCTTTCCAGCTAACGCAATGGTTTCTACTTTCCTTACAGATGTACAGGTAAGAAGTTGTGGCGCTACGATTTATAATTTAGAGTAATTATTATAAGTTCGTCGTAAAAGTAAAAGTTCGAAAGAAAATAAGAGACAAATCTTTTCAACTTGAATTAAGGTATATTCGAACTTTTTTCTTTCTAGTAGAAGTAATTTATGTTCTATTGCTCTGTCATCTTTTCTATTTAATTTTATTACAGTTGTAAATTGTACAAACGTATCTCAATGAACTCTTTAAAGCATCAGAGTATAGATACAAAATTATAATTTTGCACTAGGAATAAACTGTAAACAAGCATTTCAAGTTAATTGGAACTGATATAGGGCTTCCTAAAATACTGTAAAGGTTTGGCATTTCCTTATAAAAATTCATGTTTATTAATGAGGATAACAATTCAGTAAAATCCTATCTCCACATGGTAATCACTATTTTCTTGTCATAAGTTAGTTGTATCTTAGATGCTATTTTAATCTTGAAAAAGAAATATTTTTAAAAGATTACAAGTAGAAAGGAAATAAAACCTATATTTCTGCCATCATACCTCCCTTTATGAACTTTCAAAACTATGCTAGTAAATGAAAGAAACTTTAGCTTATAAAACTAGAAGTCAGATAAGTAGTTCTTAAATATTTACCATAGCCTTGAGCTTAGAAATAGCTATAAGATTATCCCGTCCAAGGTGATTTTTATTCTATTTGAAAGCTATTACTTCAAACTCAAAATATTACCTCGAACAAGGAAAGGTATCTAAGGCTCAAGTCCATATAATAAAATAACCTAAAGAATTTCAAGGCTTATACTATTTACATCCTATGGTATTATGCTAAAATTCTTTTTACTTATTAAAGAACTTAAACAAGGACTTAACACCTTGCATCAAGGGAAAATAGTTGGTAGTTAGTTTCCTTCTGAGTCAAAGTTCTCTTATAAGAACTATCATACACTATAATCCCCTCCAAAGCATATAAACTACAATATATACTACTACTTTCCAATGCATATATATATTACGTTAACAAGGTTATGATTCATTTTGAAAAACTTCCCAATCATCGAAATATGTATGCACAATGAAATCATTGAAAGGTTTTATGGTGATTTCCAATGATTATTTAAAATAAAAAGGAGAATGATGAAAAACCTTTGCATGCAGCGTGGGGACAATATGATATCTCGTGAGTACTATGAGTAAACCTTGGTCGTTCAAATGATTGGGAAAATAATCATCCCTCCATCGATTTGTTGGTCGAACTTTGTAAACAAACCCACTCTGCGTTGATAATTAAACTGCTATCGTGGCAAGCTCTGGTCCAAGTATTCAATGGTTATAATCTGCAAACCAACCCTAAATTTGTCATTCATCCCCGCCTTCGGGAAAATTCTGCTCTGCTTCGATTTTTCCTCATGGTATCGTTGTTGTTCGCTGTGTGACAGCTTCCCCCTTGTGGTTCTTTGTTGAAGGTTCGTCTACGCCTGTGCTATTGAGATACAAAAAGGGTATTTACACAGACTAGAAAGCATATCTAGGGTTATTCCTCCTCGTCGTTGCCTGAATCAACCCTCGTCTACCCTTTCTTCCTCCTTTGTGAGTGTTGAGGTATTTCTTAAAGCTGAGAAGGAAGAGATACTACGTTGTTCCTCCTTTTTCTCCCTTTCAGTGAAAGGTTTCATGGGTGCTTGTAGGTAGAAGATGGCCACGCTTACTCCACATTCTGGTAAGAGGACTGTCAATCCTTTGTTTTTATTTATAAAAATTATTTTACTTAACATTGGGTCGTTTCTAACAGTTTTAATGGTTACCTCTTATTACAGGTTAACCTTCCTGCGTTACTAGCTGTGACAGCAATGCCAGCGGTCATGCCTCATCTTCGAAACAGGTAAAGGTTTAAGCTTGCTTATTGTTTGACTTAGTTTTTAAAATCTTCATCTTACACATTATGGCATTCTCAAGTAGGTTTTCAATCCTTGTGAATGCAGGCTTTTTACAACCTCCAAGGCGCGGCCATTAGTATGGGAACTGGGCAAGCGAGCTGCAACCCAGGTAAGCCTGGTTACACCATGGTTGTCCTCCTTATGGTTTTCAATTGGAACTTTCGTGGGTTGGCTTGAGAAGCCGGAAACCCTTCTGCTTCCTTCCAGTTAAAATATTACTAGTTAATGGATTTTATTAGATGAACTCCTCACGCGATGTGGGGGGTGTTTAAGGCGTGAGCCGTGGTTGTAAATATTAGTTTGTCTTTATGTTTGAAATATTGTGGTTAAAGAGTTAACAGGCTGTAAGTTCTCCTAAGAGAGATGTTACTACTTCGACTCCTTGCTTACCAAGCTGTACTCTGGAGTATTTAGGGTTCTTCACCTAAGGTTTTTATAATATAAATATATTACTATTTTCTTTTGATATATGATGATTTGATTTACCTCATACAGTTTTTAAATTTTTAAGTTATGAAGAGTAATTAACGTACATGATTGTGACAGCCTTATAGTATGGTTTTAAAATACGGCTGCAAGTATATTGTTGTCTTATTTTTACAAATATTAGTTATTTGCAAAACTGGATATTGTAGGGTTAAACCCTAATTTTTACAGTTTTGAGAAAAAATACTATTTCTTATTTTAATATTAAGTATAATAATACTACTTCTATTGTATCTGTGGATAAATAAAATATTATTACCTATTACTTAAGCTCGTTGTACGAGCAGTTCTATTATTTACCTTTATTTTAATTATGCAACTGAATTGTTTATTTTAAGTAAAAATCTTTTATAAGGTTGTTGTCAGGTTAAAATTCGTGGGTTATGCTATGGTTTGTTTATTATGATAATCTTTGTTAAGTAATATATNAGGTTGCTGTCAGGTTAAAATTTCTGGGTTATGCTATGGTTTGTTTATTATGATAATCTTTGTTAAGTAATATATATATATATAGGGTTTATACCCTTAACCATATAGGTTCTTATAATTGGTGTTTAATTTGTTTTAACTAATTAATCTTGGAGAAGTCTAGTTGCCTGTAGAACAGGGTGTATTCTTTAACTCCAATTTGTAATATAAATAATATTGTCATTTCTTAAGTTTATAAAATAATACTGTTTCTATGTTAGATATAATAAGGTATAATATTATTACTATAACAATAATACTTACTAAAGTGAAGTAATAATCCTGTCTTTATTTGGAGTATTAGTTTCTTCATAAGTGTAACTTATGTTTATTTTATGGCGTACAGAGAATAGCATTATGCTATTTTAATTCCTGCACTGATCAAGAGATACAAAAGGGTTCTGATAAAACTTATTCGATCAGTTAAAATTATTATTTACTTATGAAAATAAAATAAAAAAGAATTATTTAATCTTTATATGGTCTATTTTAGATAACTATATATATATATATATATAGCATGCATTTTTAATCCATAAAAGTTGTTGTTATCATTACAGGTAATGTTAGAAATTGAAAATGAAAGTAAAAGGAAAAGTAAAGGAATTAAATGTAATACCACAGTTATAGCTAGTTTACTTAAGTATTGAAATAAATTCACATTGTTTATTCTTACTAAACATTCTGTAAGTACAAGTATTAACATGTTAATATCTGAATAATGAGAAATAATAGTTCTGTAACTTGTTCTTGCTTTGAGTTAACTTTCAGAAATGAATTTATCTGAAAACAAAGAAGGAAACTTATAAGGTAAAGCAATAGGAATTCTAATCTAACTCCTGCCTTCTATACTGTACAACAGCATTTATAGGAAACAAAGAAACAATTAACACAAAGATACAGTGACTTATACATTGGTGAAACACTTATGGTTATTGTAAGTAGATATATAGGGAACTCGGTTCAGAAGCATACTACTTCTTAATACCGAGTTACTGTGCTGGAGTACGGTCTGGTGATTCCAGATGTGGAAAAACACAGTAATTATTAACAGATTTAACTACTGATATTCTAAGATACTATCTTTACTGTTACTAACTAGCTCCTCAGACATATAAAATAAACATAACAAGCATCCATTCATACTCAGTAAACATAAAGAATTAAATGACAAAACCTGTTTTAAGCTGTGGAGAACAACAGCAATGGGAGGCCATTCCTCCCTACCAACTCCTGGAGAGTGCTCAGACAGCGACTTCTCAAGACCCCCAAGCTTGCTCTGGTCTCCTTGGCTGGAACTAGTTGCAGCAATGTTAGATACTCGTCCTCAACTTAGTATGAATCCTGAACTTATCAGCAAGTCCTTCCAGCTAAAAGTTGTAAATATAGTCAAGTTACTGTAGCAATCCCCTCAGAACACTTCCTTACTATTTTTCCCTCTTTCCTCAATGAAATTCCTGAATAACATTCACCTGAATGAATTCTTTCTGGAATAAAATCTGAGCATCCTCAGCTCTCTTCATTGAGTACTTTTAAAAGATTGCCTAGGTCTTTGTTGGGTTAACTGTCATTTAATGAGCCACCTGCTCTGATTCCACTTTCTTGGGGAATCATGACCCCAAATATAGGGAAGCTGCCACCTGCAACTTAGGAAGTGTTTGAGGATGCTGCCACTTTTCTTTTGCCTTTCCACCTAGTTCCATCCACCAGTTTGACCAGTAACCTCTTTTAAGAGCTCTCCCATGCTGTTGTCTCCATAATTTATTTATTAATAATAAAATATTCTAAATTACACTCCATTACTGTTGACTCTGCTGAGTCATCAACCCCTACTTAGGATTAAGTTTAACATAATGTCTTATAAATATATTAAAACAATTTACATAATTTTACAAAATTGGGGTATGTGACATGGGAACACTCTCTTATAGAAAAATTCTCCCAGTTTATCTCTATGTAACCAACATAGAGGCATGTGCACCCACTAGTAGAGTGCATTGTTTCTATACCATCTCTCTTGTGATGTTCCTCTAAATCATTGATGGAAGGCTCAGTGTTTGATTCTTCCCCTTCTGCACACTTTTCTTCTCTCTTTTAGTCACCTTGAAGTGAATTTCTTCCACTCCATGGATTCCTACTTCATGTATCCTCTAAATGATTTTGTATGGAGGTATATGTGTATCCTTTTATTCCTTATGCTTGTTAAAAAAATATGAATCCTCACATGCATCATCTTTGGCTCCCGGTGGAAACCATCTAGTCGTGACTTATTTTCGCACCTTCTCCACCAAAAGTGTTATCCTTCTTTTATTTGCTCTACAAAAGGGATCCTGGAACAAATTTTTTATCTCAAAAGTGAAATAGTCTCAAAATATATGAGCTCCCAGAATTATTTACTCAGTCCATAATAATTTAAGAGGTACCCAAAAGTTTATTTTGGCTTCCCTCCATAGGACACCCAAGCATTAATATATTTGAACCTTGGTGGTTCAACCCATTGGTCTTCATCATTTATTTGGTCTCAAAATTAACCATCCTCATTTCTTGATAAGATTCCATCAATATATATGACTTCTTCTAGAAACGACTCTTCTTCTTCGTAATGTTCATAGTCATCATCTTCAGCTTCAACTGCAGTAGGTACAAGCCTCATGGTTGTGATTCTACCTCAACTAAGAAATTGAGCTTGGTCTTATTTCTCACAGGTCTAGAGGACCATGCTATGATACCATTGTAATATTTCCAATATGAAAATTAGATGTATTAGGAGAAATTGTATTGTTTTTCTAGTGATTACTAGATTCTTCCACCAAATTGAGAAAGATTGCAAATCTTGATCCATATGGAGATTGGTGGCCACCCACCTATTCCACTGGCTCAAAGCAATTGTCCATTATGGCAGTTTCCTAGTTATTTTTATGCAATTTTTCGAGTCCTAAACTTCTGGGGCCATTTTGAGGCCCTAAACGATGTTTTTAGGAGATTCAGGTCCAAATTGTTGCCATCAACATCCAACTAAAAGTTTTAATTCTTAGATAGACCTTTCCAACGAGCTATCAAACCCCCAAATCAGAGCTCGTATGCAAAAGTTATGACCCTAGGAAGTTGACTGTTCAACTTATCACGTTGGGACCGCAAACTTTATGACGGTTCATCTTCTAGGGTTATGTTTTGGAATTTTGGGGTTCTCACCTCATTCTTATTATAAATAGGCCCCCTTTGGCCTCATTTTGTATTCAGCTTGGCACGGATGAGTGTAGCAGCCACATCTCTTCTCAGAGATAGCTACCACCATTCTAGCAATTGTATGACAGTCTGTTCTATTTCCGCCTTTTAATAGAATATGTGTTTACTGTATCTCTATTATCTTTGCAAAATGTCTGTTATTATAATTATGTATATGTTCTTTCATTTCGTTCACGCATAAATTCGAATCAGTGGTATCAAAGCAATCTGCTCTTTCATTGTTTCTCGACGCATGTCCCTGACGAGGTCCAAGTATAGAGAGTTTGGTCTCAAACTAGTTTCAATTGATCATTCTCGCCATCCGAAATGACCTCCCATGATGGAAGAAAAGAGAGATGATGGAGCAGGAGATCCTATCAATTTACTGCTAGAGGAAGCCCTCGAGCGACAGAGGAACGAGATGATGGATAGTTTCTCCCAGATCCTTCTGTGAATGCCGACAATGGCAAGTGCATCTTCCACAAGCATCTAGTTCGACGAAGCAACTCCCTTCAGGGTACAATTTAACTTTGATATTCCTTTATTTGAAGGAAAAATTGATGTAGATGCCCTAGATAATTGGTTGAATGTTCTAGAAGGGTATTTCTCTATCCACAATTTTTTCGACAAAGAAAAAATCACCTTTGCGCTTTTTAAGGTAGTCCCCTATGTCGAAAATTGGTGGGGTACTTATTGTGAGAAAAACTCATCAGATGAGTCTAGAATGTTTGAAACAAATCCCACTTGGGCCTCTTTCATAGATGTCATCAGGGAACAGTATTACCCTGTGGGAAACTATGATGACCAGTACACAAAATGGACCATTCTGCATCAAGAAAGGGACCAGATGGTGTCAGAGTACACCAATAACTTTCATACCCTACGTACAAAGCTGATTATCAAGGAATCCGAGTGGCACTTCATTCTGAAATATTGCAGTGGTCTACATTGATACATATGAACTGAGACGGACTTCCTCGACATCTCTTCACTTGGATCCGCCTATCGGTATGCTGTCAAAATCGAGGAGAAATTTCGACAAAAGAACAAGCGAGACTCTGGGTCTGCACACCCACTGCAGAAGCAAGGCAAGGGAAACCCTGGCCCACAAAACACAGGACAAGGAAAGGACAACCAGTCCCCACCACAGGAAAATAAGGGAGATGGAAAGACAAAGAAGGAAACTGGTAAGTGGTGCGAATTTCATAAAAGCTCTTGGCACAACACTGATGAATGTTTCTCAAAGCAGTCATTAGTGGCCGAGATCAAATCTTCAGAATTAGATCCTGATTCTGATTCAGAACCCAATGCCATAGCTGCATACAATGGGAGGCAGATCATTGATACAGATCCCACTACCATTGTTGCTACCTCACAGATTCAACTAGAGGATCCTGAAGAGTTAGAGGCAGAGGAGCACCTATTCCACTCGTATATGTGGGTGAAGGGGATGCCTCTACATTTTTTTGTTGACAACAGCATCCAAAAGAACCTGATCTTAGCAGAAGTCGTCAAGAGATTGGAGCTTCCGACAACACCACACCCACAACCTTACAGCATCGGTTGGCTAAGCCAAGGACAAGGTATCCGCATTACTCAACAATGCCTCCTACCATATGGAATCAAATGTTTCATAGATGAGGTACTGTGTGATGTGGCCCCACTTGAAGTATGTGATGTTCTTTTAGGACAACCATATATGTGGAAGCATCATGTTGTATATGAGTCACGGCCTCGCAGTGTCATTGTCACTTTGGGAGGACAACTCTACCGGATCCCAGAGACAGTTGCACCTGCTACAGTCTTGCAGGGTAGGAAGATAAGCTCCCACACCAGGAAGTTATTCCTCCTCACAATTGTGTCTGAAGGAGAACATAAGATCACAAAGACCTCCACACCCTTTGCACAGGGTGTCTCTGCTCATCAGACACAAGAAGAAAAAAGAGCCATTGTTTCCTCATCTATCCGAGTACCTCTACAATGCAAGGCCACGCATTCAAGGTCCTCCTCCAAAAACAAATCATCTACACAACAATTACAACCCTCTCGGGATGCCAAAGAAAAGTAGCCTCTTCACTTCAACAAATGTCGCACCAGGAGATCAACTCAACACATAGTTCAAGATATGATATGGGATTCAATTCCATGGATACCATTTCTTCCTAAGGAGGGAGTATTGATCCATATGGAGATTGGTGGCCACCCACCTATTCCACTGGCTCAAAACAATTGTCCATTGTGGCAGTTTCCTAGTTATTTTTCTGCAATTTTTTGAGTCCTAAACATCAGGGGCCATTTTGAGGCCCTAAACGATGTTTTTTGGATATTCGGAGCCAAATGGTTTCCATCAACATGCATTTATTTGACCAAAAGTTGTAAATCTTAGACATACCTTTCCAACGAGCTATTGAATGCCCAAATCGGAGATCGTATGCAAAAGTTATGACCCCGGGAATTTGACTGTTCAACTTACCACCTTGGGGCTGCAAACTTTATGAGGGTTCATGTTCTAGGGTTACATTTTGGACTTTTGGGGTTCTCGCCTCATTATTATTATAAATAGGCCCCTTTGGCCTCATTTTGTATTCAGCTTGGCATGGATGAGTGTAGAAGCCACATCTCTTCTCAGAGATAGCTACCACCATTCTAGGAATTGTATGACAGTTTGTTTTATTTTCGCCATTTAATAGAATATGTGTTTACTGTATCTCTGTTATCTTTGCAAAATGTTTGTTATTATGATTCTGTATATGTTCTTTCATTTCATTCATGCATAAATCCGGATGAAATCCCCACCCTTGTTCCCATAATGATGTGGATGCAGGGTCAGTAACTTGATTTAGTGTGTCCAGGCCTTGATCATTCATACTTTCCACTACTATAGGAGGAAGAAAATGTCTTCCCCTACTTCCATCCCATCGGTTTATTCTTATTCGCACAATGTTGTCGTTACCAACTTTACAATATAGTCCATGTCTAATTAGATCAAAGGAGTCGACCATGGTATTCCACATAATTTAGGAATTTTTCCTCATTTTGGAAGGAGATCAAACCCAATGTTAATGATTAGTTTGGTGCTATATTTTTTTTCAACCTCTATTTTCCAAAGGTTATTGGTAGATAAGAGTTTCCAAACACATTTATCCACTAAATATAAGTTGAAGAAAGGAATATATTTTTGATTCCCCACCCTCCAAGATACTCTAAAATAACAATATTATCACATCTAATTGAGGGCATACCAAATTATTCCTTTTCAACACTCAATAGGAATCTGAAACATAATATTCTTTCCAATTCCAGAGTGCCCTTGGGAATCCATGCTAGTGACATCCAATATTTTGAGATAACCTCTAATATCGATTTCATGAGAAAAAAATTTCCCGCTCTCGACAACCATTTATGGCACCATACATTGACTCTATTTTATAGTATGGTAATCATATACATCCAGTCTCTCTTCAAGTAATTACTAGGTTTAAGAAGAAAACGTAAATATTTCAATCGATCCTCCATATCTAAGATAGAAAAGGGGGAAATAGATTTGTAGTGTCTTACTTCATCTTCTACCATATTCATACATGATAGTGTAGTTTTTCTAGCATTTACTTCCATTCTAGTTTCCAAGCAAAAAATATCCAAAAAAAATTATAATGTGTCTACATCCCTTCAGGAGCCATCATAAAACAACATTATATCATCAACAAATAGAAGATGTGAAATATTGATACCCTTAAAGTTCCTTGAACTTTTCGCCTCCTCCAAATATTTGTTCAGACCTTCAATGAACAACAAAAAAAGATGTGAGGATAATGGACAACCTTAGCATAGCCCTCTTTTATCTTGGAAGAAGTGGTTGATAGATTCATTTATAAGTATAACATAAGAAATCCTCTTTATGCAAATCATTACCTAATTTACAAATGGAAATTCAAAACCAAGGTGTGTAAATAATAGCCAAATATACACATTCATATGCCTTCGATAGATAATTTTTTATCACAATCCCCTTATCATTTATGGAATTCATGCTATGTAGAACTTCTTAGGAAACCCCTATGGCCTATTGGTAAAAAACCACCAACAAAGCCTCATCGACAAGGGCTCTCACTCTGTCGATGCCCAACCAGCACGATCTCCCTGAGCATTGGCCCAGACAGATTTTACCCTGCCCAACAACATCTGTAGAGCGGATGAAGTCGAACCCGAGATGTTTAAGGGAGAGCTATCAGAACCAAGTTTTTGATAGTAAGAAGGGAAGATATGGAATTCGACGGGTTCAACAACATAACTATGAGATTACGCTAAGTCACCCGACAGAAACAAGACAGTTATCATAATTCATCTTCACAACTACATATCTAACAGATCACATCATTCATTCATCACAGCGGTATTAGTCATAAAACAACTTTAATAAACTTCATTATCATTCATCAGAATTGTGAAAGAATTGAAATAGATCGCATCATCAGTTCATTGCAGCAACATCAATAAATCATAAATAGATTCAATACACTTCTCATTGACATCGCAGCAGAGGAAACAAGAAAAAACTCATTGAAATCACAGCAAAGAAATAGGAAAATAGAAGAAAACATTTAGGCAATAAACGTCATGTCATATTCATTCTGCGCAACAGATCCAAAATAGATAATTCTTCTCCTCAGCAAGAGACTGATTACATCCCACAACTCAGTATCTGACACAAACAAATCGCAAATTGTTCAAAACAGAAGACTCATCGAAACCATAGATAGATCAATCACTCTTATATATTGACTTGGACTTGTATCGTTCTGATCATGATCATTCTTCCTCTTCTTATCATTCCTTCCTGTGTGTCTTACAATTGCAAAACTAGCTCTATATATAGGCTTGCGCCTTTACATCAAAGGTCCACTTCTAACTAACTTCTAACCACTAATGACCTATCTCCACAAAACATGGTCAATTAATACATTAAATATTTAAAAATGGTTATTCTTCTGCCCATCGCACTGATCTAGCCTTGCGCAGTGCCGTGTGAGATTGCACAACTACCACATTGCTGCACAACTGACTTACCCCAAACCCCTGCCAACAAGCCCCAAACACAGTCCCATGGTTCGTCCTCGAGCCACGTCAAGCTGAGAAGGTATATGTCGATATTTTGTTCTTTAAATCTTCCAACTACTGCGAGATCTCTTGAACCTGAAGTTGGACTCTTTCAACAGCACTTTGACAGTTGAGAAAAACCTGCTGCACAAGGTTCTCTTCTCTATCCTTTCCGTCCACCATCTGTTGACTTTATTACACCTCCTGTAGTGTTGTGACTATTTTGATAGCTAGATACCCACCAACTTCTTAAAACTCATCCAACTGGGCATGGCGCTTTTGTTGGCATTCTTGGGAGCAGGAAGCTCTCTGCTGTAGGTCCTTCAACTCATCATACCCCATGATCTGCATCATGAGTGGTAGTGGTCGCAGTGACATCTTCATTGTCGTCAACTATCCTTCAGCTTCTTGCACCTGTGTGGTCAACTAGTCGAGTTGTTCGTCTTGGATAACACTTTTCTAGAACTACGTCGTTGCCTCCATGATTGTCTTTGTTTCTTGCTTCATTGTTTCAAACTGGGCCACTATCTCCTCAATAGTAGCCTTCCGTTCGACAACCTACTCCGGTGGTGTCATTGGATGGAACAGGGCATTGAGCAGAATATTGGTGTCCTGGAGCTGGACAATAGTTTCCCCTAGTTGCTTGGCCTTATCGACTATAGTAAGCTCAGTCATGCTCTCAAAAATATTTTGACAGGCCTCAGCAACAACTTTCTCAACCTCACCACAACTTGCGCATAGTTGTTCCTTCTCAATGATAAGGCATTCTTGTTCCTTTTTAAGCTTGGTGATTTCCTCGGCAGCCTTGCACTGCATCTCAGCTTGTGCTTCCTTCAATGCCTCAATATCCAGTACCTTTTTCTTCTGCCAACTGCATCCTGACTTGATGCATCTCCTCAGCTTCACAATTGCACTCTGCAACTGCACATACCCATTGCTAAGCCCCTTCTTCCTATCTGCCAATTCCTGGGCAGCAACATGCTACAAATCCACAAGATCCTAAGCGGGTAACTTGGTAATATCCAAGGCAATGCTCTGGAGTGGCTGCAGTAATAGGTTCACTTCTTCACTCCCTACATTGATCGCAGTCAGGGGAACTTGAACATTGTTATCTCGCGGCTTGGTGTTGATCGATGGCAAGTCCTGCATCACAACTTTCTTGGGTGTCTTCCTCGAAACAGCATCATAAATAGCATTAAATGTATCTCTTACCGCAACAAATCCTTCTTGGTTGGACTCTCGTATCGCTTGCGTCGCAACCTTAGAGGAGTCAGTGACTGCTTTGATGAGCTGCTTCAATTGGTCCCCTGTTCTTGTTCAGGTACCGTCACCCACATCGTATTCTAGGCGCCATTTGGTTCAAGTTTCCTCCCGCATGCACTCTTCTTTGGCCTCCGGGTCCATCGACGATTCATTATCGAAGTCATGAACACTTAGCTCCTTCTAGATAGGCTCGTCTGGGGCATTAGCTGGTATTGCCTTAGAGAGTTCCTTCTGTCTCATGGGGTTGCGCCATTCAGTTGGACACTTCTGAATGAGAGCATCCAATTCTTCATCAGTGACTTTATAGGCTAGAGGAAACCACTGCTTGTCAGGGTCTCGCCATGCCTAGATATAAATGGAATGAGGCCCGATAGCGAACTGAGTGAGCCGTTGATACTTGGTTGCTACTTAATTAGATAAGCGAGGAACTTTGACAGCTGCGGCTTCCAACACTTCCCAATAGACCCAAAAATGGATCTCACCGTTCGAATGTCGACTAGGCTCCTCAACCCACCACAAATTTTGATAGCGTGTGCCTCGGCACACCTTCACCACATCGACTTCCATCGGCTGATAATATTCTGGTACCATCCATGTGACAAGCGCAATGAGAATTAGTAGCCAACTATAGGAAAACGGACTCCCGACCTGAGCAGCAAGAGCATCGTCGAGAAACTGGTTGAGAAGAAACAAGAAATTGTTCATTTGAATGCCCTTTGCGCATATTTTTCTACATGCGACCATGTCCAAGTTGCACTCGACTGGTTGATTCCCTCGGACAATATTGCTCACCAAAATGCATGTCCCGATATGCACTGCCTATGTATTAATGTTGTCGATATGATAGGCGCAACCATCACACTGTAAGCCAAAGATCTCCTTCATTTGCTTGGCAAGATTCTTGTCAATATCCCACTCACGGATATACTGTGTTGGATCTTCCCCAGGCTTCGACAATCCCATAATATTTGCAATTAAGTCGATCGTGAAAGGAATAGGCTTATTCAACCAGAGCATCCCACCATGAAAGTAGGCCAATAGTTGTTTAACACATGCATGAGCTTCGTTCAGGCACCCAAAATGAGGCATATTAATGAGCCCCAACAATCCATATTTATTCAACCCGCTTTCCCATGGTTGAGGAATCCTCTGAATCAGTGCACCAGACCCCGTCAAAACTCATTCATAGGGCTCATCCCAGACATCTTTGAGCACCATCAAATCATGGTCTTCAAACTTTAGCTTGATCAAGGCAGGGATGATGTCTACCAAGCAAGTCATCCCTTCCTGCAGCGGCAACAATTTGGGTGTATACTTTTGAATCTTTATGGGCTGCCTCGACTTCGCTCCTGAATGCGTTGGAGCAACATATCCTAGGATATAATGGACAAAGACACCTCTGGGTTCCATAGACTCTATATATACCAAGTTTTACGGCTCGGTCTATGTAGTCCCCTCTCCTTGCACTCTTGCTGAAGTGCAGGTGTGCCTCTCCTGTGATGGCGTGGAACTGGGATTCTAAGCCTATCGCTTTCTTTTGGGGATCAACGAAGAGCCTACCGGGATGCTCATGAATTCTTCCTCAATAGACATGGGTGGAATAGGGGATTCCCGCTCATTGGAAACCTCAATTGTGTCGGGGTCGCTCAACATGCCGCACTCCCCAATCCTTACTATGCACCCAACGACTCTACACCTATACTCCGCAACTCACACTCCAGACTCTGCAACTGTAATCAGCTCAACACTTTGCTCATTCGGTTGAACTTCTCTGAACAATGCCTTCCTCCCACGTCTCACGTGATTTTTATAGCCACTTCCCAATTCGAAATCATCATTGCCAAATCTACCATGTCCATCATGACCAATCCTAGTAGTAATGACACCAAAGCCATTGGCAATCTCACCCTACTAATGGCTGGATCAACCATTAATGCACGTCACTTCAACAGGTGCCACTAGATAACTGTTTTGAATACCTACATTTATTACTGATTTGACCAACCCACAGCCCTGCGGCTGTCGCAGGGGGTCTCCCTTCTGTCGCTACTAATTGTTATCCTTGCATGGCCTCTTCCCCTAGGATCACCTTGCTGCTATCTAACCTAATCTTCTGGTTTTTTATTTTATACTACACCTCAAGTGATGCATAGCTCTAGCCCCATCCTATGAGCTTTAAGCGACTCCCATTGACGAGTGTCAACAGTACTGCACCATCTAATTGTTGTAACTGAACCGCACCTCCAGAAGTAATGGAATGAATAAGATACGGGCCTAACCAGTGCATCTGTAACTTACCTGAATGCTTCTTGAACTTGATGTTGTATAATAGCACCAATTCTCCTTCCATAAATTGTTTATGCTTAATGTGACGATCATGCCACACCTTTTGTCGATCCTTTGTAATGCGCTGGTGGAAACCTGCAATAAAGAGGTCCTCTTCAAGATGGATCAACTGCATAATGCACTCTTCTAGTGCTTCTCCATCATCCATTCTGGTCACCGCAGCAATGCGCAAACAAGGAACAATGTATTCCATGGGAATGACTGCCTCTTGCCCATATACCAGCTTAAACAGTGTCTGTCCTGTCAGCCATTTACAAGTGGTGCGATAGGCCCATAGTACTGATGGAATTTTCAAGTCCCAATCATCACGATTAGCATTACATACCTTTGTCAACACCGTTTCCAAAATTTTGTTGAACACTTCAATAGTCCCATTCTCCTACGGATGGTATGGTGTGCTTTTCTTATGTTTCACCTGCAACTCTTCATTTAGCATTCTCACAGTGCAGTTGATAAAGTGACTGCCCTAGTCACTCATCAATATCCCGGGACACCCAAACCATGTCACAATATTCTCAAATATGAACTTCGCTATTGTCACAGCGGTACAATCCACAACTAGTGTGGCCTCATCCCACGTGGTCATGTAGTCAATTACGGTAATGATGTATCGCGCAACATTCCTCTTCCCCGATGGATTAATAGGACCGACAAAATCCACAACCCATTTATCAAAAGGTTGTAGAGTTACCTGCGGCACAAGCGACATCTCATCCCGCCACGATGGTTTACCAACATGCTAACAGACGTCACAACTTCACGCATAGTTTGGAGCATCATTATGTAGTGTAGGCCACCATAGCCCAGCGTGCAACACCTTTCATGCAGTAGCCCTTCCTCTATAGTGACTTGCTATATTTCCTGCATGTGCTTCTTCTAGAATGGGTCCCTACTGATGCGGTAGGATACAACATCACAAGATTTCATTTGGTCCAAGCTTATATAACTTCCTAGCAATCAGTTGGAAATATAAAGCCTTTACTACCTGACTGGTCGACAAGTTCTCAGGGACAACACCAGTGGCCAAGAACCAAATTATTGGGGCATAATGATCATCTGATATATCGACACGAAATAGTTGTGCATCTAGAAATTTGTCATCAATATTGGTAGGGTTTTCTTCGGTCTCAATGTGAGACATGTGATCAGGACCAACATTCAATCATCCCAGCTTCACAACTACTTCAAAGTCAAATTATTGAAAAAGTAGCAGCCACTAACAGATCTTCCCCCCCCAACACAGGCTTATTGACCAAATATTGCAAAGGGGAATGATCAATAAACATGTTGAAGTGACTTCCTAACAAATAGTGCCTAAACTTTTGCAAGGCATAAACCATCACCAAGCCTTCTCTTTCAGTCATTGTGTAATTTTGTTCAGCAAATGACAACTTCCTACTGGCATATGCGATTGGGTGATCCAAGTCACCCTCACCTGGTTGCACAAGCACAACCCCCAGCGCAACAGAAGAGGCGTAGACTTGCACATGGAACTCCTTGTTCCAATCAGGGAATACTAGTATGGGTGCAAAGGCCATCTTGGCCTTTAGTGTGTCAAAAATTCCTTGACATTCTTGACTCCACTCAAATGCAACATCCTTCTTTAATAGCTTCTCCATAGGGGCAGTAATCACAGCGTATCCTTTGATGAACTTGCGATAGTACCTTGTGTGCCCCAGTGTTTCCCGAAGCATGTTCACATTCGTCAGAGGTGGCAAACTAAGAATCAGCGTGATCTTCGTTGGATCAACCAACAGACCTTCCTTACATACTATGTGTCTGAGTAGCATTCCAAACGGCACACAGAAAATGCACTTCTTAGAATTTAATGCAATCTGATGCTGTCGACACCTTTCTAGAATCAATCACAAGTTGTCGAGATGGTATATAATTATCCCATAGACTTTCCAATCATCCATATATACTTGCAGCAAATTTTGAATAAAGTATTTAAACACAATGACAACTACCCGATAAAATATTGTTGGTGCATTCTTCATCCCAAAGGGAATGACTGTATATTGAAAACAACCCCATTAAATGACAAACGTGGTCTTATGGTGATCCTCCTTTGCAATATGGATCTGGTGGTACCCCAAAAATCCATCTGTGAAGGAATACATCTCCTGACCACCTACTCCTTCAAGGACCGCATCTGTAAATGAAGTCAGGAATGGATCATGCATGCAGGCATCATTCAACTTTCTTAGGTCGACGCAAATTCAAACTTTGCTAGTCTTTTTATCCTGAACCACCATAGGGTTTATCCACTCTAATTCTTTAACAGGCTGGATGATCCCAACATCCAGCATCCAGTCAATCTCAGCCTTCACACGGTCCTTGTATCGTAGGTTTAGTCAATACGGCCTCTTTCGCACAGGTTTTGCATTTGGTTTCAACAAGATTTTCATCTCCCTGAGGTCCCCTAATATCCCCTTCATTTTTGAGAACCACATTGGAAAAAGATCCTGGAATTCATGCAACAGGTATGTGATTTGGCCATTGTTTCCTCATCCCAATAGTCCCCAACATTGGAAAATTTTGGGTTCTCTTCCGACCCAATGTTGACTTTCTTGATCTTCAGCGGCTAACTCATCGAATCCTTCAGTATGTTGGGCGCTGCAACATCGTGACTTCCTTCTAACTCTGGAATATTAACATTTCACAACTCATCATCATCTTCAAGTTCGGTAGATAGATTGTAACATGTCATCATGGATTGCATCGAGTAGTGCGCATGTGGATCAACTAGGCATGCGACAAGGACGAACTTCAGCACTACATTGCAGATGATCTACAATGCATTATGTACCTCTGGCTTGGCATCCTAGAAACTAAATGTCTACGCAAATAAAACAGACAGCTCCTCCCAAGTGGTTATAGTTCTGCGCAGTTCTGCCACTACATACCAAGATCTCGACATCTCATCCAGAGTATGAAAAAAAGCATGGACCCACTCATCTTTAGGTTGTGATGCCCATAAGGCCAGGAATTCCATCAAGTGACTGGTGGGTTCATTTCATCCATCATATCCCCTAGCATGATAGACCTCCGAATCACTGAAGCACACCATCATCAATCTTCGACACTGTCCCCACTCATGGATCGTCTTCTTATGCATCACCCACCATCGGGATAGAGTAGCCTTCAGTGCTACATCTAGGGCCAATACCCTTTGTGGTTCTGTTGAGGCCTGGAAATTCACAGGAAATAATAGTAAGGGATTCACCCCAATCAACGTTCCCAACTAGCTCATTGAATGTTTGGAATAGGGAATTCGTCCGGTTTGCGGTCCGGCTACCGTAGGTCAAGAAACAAAACAAGGCTTTATCGGTTGCGGCCCGGTCCATCGATTTTTTTGTATTTTGACTTGAAGATGAAATGCAAGTGCCTAACTAAATGCAAGGTGATCAGAATGCCGAGAGTGGTCACAATGTGATGCGCAGGTTCTTACCTCTCATCTTAGACTCACAAGCAGCCCAGTCACATACAAAATTAAACTAACTATCTAATCTATCCCTAGGGAGCAAGGTTATCATTTCAGGTGAGTAATACATTTCGTACATGCACTAAGAAGAGTTCCAGATAGCTGATACTTCTTCCAAAACACATGAACAATCACAGATATTTAAACAACCAGGTAGCTAATTGCTTTCTGAACAACATTTATTACTCACAGTGGAAAAATCCCCAAAAGATACTGAAGAACATTCAACAAGAACATAAGTTCAGAAAATTAAATACTCTTACAGTAAATGAACCACAGCTGAAAACGAATTAGTTCCTCTTCAACATTATTCATTGAGTTCCATTGATACTTCCCACTTTTACTCTCTCCAACAGGTAAAATTGCAGTTTCCTTTGCAAAACGAAGTAGTTCCTCTTACAAAACAAACATTTACAAAATTTCCCAGGGGAAAAAGCCCCTTCTAATTCCTATCTTCGAATATTTAAACTACCATAGCCGACCCTTCGGGCTCCCCCTAACGTGTGACCTTCCAGTTCCCCAAACGTTTCGGTCCTCCATCTTTCTGCACACATTCATGATTGGCTGGGTAACTGCCGGGCCTTTCAGAACTCCGCGTTTGCTATTAAATGGTCTATATTCCTCCACGCCGTGTCACTTTGACCGATATTCCGTGCTTACCTGCAATTGATCGATGAGTATCATCCACTGGAATTATGTTAAAAACAAAACAACAAGATCTACTCATGAAACAACTATCGTGCAAGGAAAATACCATGTGCCAATACCACTACCTCGACCATAGCGGGAAACTTACTGGCGGTTCAACAATACTCACGTCGGAAGGATGGAACACTCCGCAGGTGGGAAACATTCATCAATCGGATGTCGGAAGGATAGTGCATCGGAGGCTAAACGGTCTCTCCATCCGCAATGGCGGACAAGGCAAAGGCTGAAACCAAGCGACGAGAGCGGGAGGAGTCTTAGTCGGACGTCGGCAGATATTCAAATCAGAATTTAAAAGGATCTCCTAGCCGCAACGGTGGACGAGTCAGGGCTATGGGCAAGCGTTTGAAGGTTAGAACGAATCGGACGTCGGAGAGAATTAGACTTCGGACGCTAAACCACTCTGGGAGCCGCAACGACGGAAGGCACAAAACAAAAAAAACAGTCGATTTTGACAGAAAAACTCAAGCGTTTGAAAGTCTCTAAAACATTAACGGCAGTCAAAGTCCATTATACTTTCAAGTCGACGATCCATAAAAAATAGTTAGCCATCTTAAACTTAACTCCGCGACTCGCTGCAAAGTTTGAGCACGCACAAATTGTAAGAACAGGCTACGTGAAAAAATGTTCAAAACATCAACACTTAAAGCGTGACCTAAGAAACTTCAAGGATGAAACAACCTGCAGTGATACTTAGTTATGAGGAGGGACCCAAAATTTTACGAGATTTGGGGAGAAACGTTGCGGTAGCAAAAACTGGCGATTACCTGGGGAACCTAGATCTCTGGGTGATTATACTTTTAGCAACAAACTGTTTAACAAGAATGCATCTAATGAATTTTTCCAGCCATATGGATTTCTCAACCGACAGAAGTGTGTACCTTAATCATTGACGATAGTCCACTTTGGTGGGGGGGGGGGGGAACCAAGACCTTTAAGTCCAGATAACTCTACTGAGGCCAGAAATGAGTTCATTATTAATTATGTCTTTAGGTAGCTGACAGCGTGGACACCACAGGATTGTAGCAGATGGTAAACATCAGTATTCGTTTGTTCCTTGTTCCCATGCCATTTTAGCACTTTTGTAATTTTCTGGACTTTTGTTCCTTTTATCTGAGTCCTCCTGCTCGCCTTTCTTACTAAATTTTAATTCAGGTTCCTCTATCCCATGGTGTCCTTTTGTGTGAGTGGTGTATTTCAAGTTTCAGCTCACGGACGGAGAGGATCTTTTGGCAATTTAGTACTTATGATTCAGCTTTTGTTTTGATGTATGATACTGTCAAAGGAGTTTCGACTCTTTTTTGCCTTTTGGAATTTACTTATCGGCATGGGATCATTTATATTTAACATACTGTTCACCTTTCTCTTTTCCATGGGTACCTATTATCGCTCCTGAGAACATTTTAAGTGTGAGGTGGATGGAGCCTCAACATAGTATTCCAAACTCCTCGAATATGGTTTATTTCACAGGGGTTAAGCAGGACTTCAATGCACACAGAGTTCTTCGAGAAAACTGCTATACTGGAAGAAATTCTTTCATTTAAACAGCAATACACAGTCTGACACTAAACGTTTATCAAACCCAAACATTTCGGACGTACCCCAAGCAACTGCAGGCTTGCTCCCTTTATTGAAATCAATGAAACAAGCTGAAAAGAACTCAACAAAAACCAACCAAAACATGAATCAAAAGATAGCCAGGCGAATTATTTATATACAAGACAGAAAAGATCAAACAAACTCAAGAAAAATAAGGTTTGAGGACCAAACTGTTCACTGGTAGGTTCTCCTCCCACCCTTGCAGATCTTGCAACTTCTAAGTAGAAGGACCGAGCTTGGCTGCAATCTGAAAAGGGCCTACCCACAACTGCTGGAACTTGGTATGTTTTCCTTTCTCATCATGGGGGTGATCCCATTTGAGGACTAAGTCTCTGTTATAGCGGATTTCACCACACTAGGTGAATCACACATTGTATGGCCTTCCCTTGTCCCGCTGCAGACTCCTTACCCCCTTTGGACCACTTTATATCTTTTGATGTTACCTTAATCATCCCCAAAAAACATTATAATATTGATATACGCGGCTTTTTCCCCGATAACCGCGTA
>LPNX010893903.1:0-14738 GCA_001517045.1 Pseudotsuga menziesii
AGTATCTCAAAAAATCCAAGTAAGTTGAGGGATGCCTGATTTTTCAGGTTTCTATTACATCTAACGCGCCAAAAAGGTCCATCATCTTCTTGCACTGACCCTAAAAACATAGGGAGATATGTCGAAAATACGAACAAAAAAAATAGTTTTTGTTATGATACCTATCACCAAATTTATATGAAAAAAATGTTTAAGACCTATACGGTATTTCAAATTTAAAGCAATTTCATTGGCTAACACATGATGACATGGAATTTGAATTAAGGTTAAAAGGCCCATTTTGAGTTGAAATTTCCTTTAATGCATCTCCCTTGTCAACACATCAAATTATTTTCCTTCATTTCCTACAGGAATTGAATGGACATCCATTTCAAGTGGATTGGAAAATTGCTTATTAGGCATAGGGTCTTTTTTTTTGGAATGACATTCCATACTTTCAAGCTATGGTGAAGTATTGTTTTCATAACCATACATTGTTAGGCATTGATGGTGATAGGAAGCCAACGATGGATTGAACTATTGCTTTCCTATTAAGAAAAATCATAATTTGTGACACATTGAAGGTGGTAATAGGCTCACTTGTATTGTCATTGTATTGCATTGAGGTCATTTTATTAGGTAAATTAGGAATACCACGTAGATTTTTTTCTTTGAAATTTTGCAAATGTATATGATTTTGCTTACTTTGACAATCATATCACTTGAAAAGTGAAAAGATAAAATTGAGTGTAAGATATTTATCTAAAACTAATAAAATTTTGTTTTTTTTTTCCGTAAAATTTCAAGTAGTAAATTCAATAGAGAATTGAATGCTAAGGATTTTTTATGAATTAAAATACCAATGACATCCTTTTTCCATATCCTAAGAGATTTCTAAGGTCTATAAATTGAACAAAAAACCTCTAAAAATCTACAAACAACCTACAAACTATATCTAAGTTAAATCTTTTACTTTGTTGAATTTCAATAAAATTGAATTTTCAAAACTCTTTTAAATTAAAAAGATAATATTTTGTTAATTTATACCACAAAGTTCCAATAAAATTGCGTCATTTACTTAACAATGCTCATACAAATATGATTCAAAATAAGTAATCCTCCTCATCAAGAAACCACACAACCCAACAAACAATGAAGAGTCACATAAAACTTAACATTAGTGGAAGATGCTTTGTTTACATGCCAACACTCTCATACAAACAAGAGATTTGACTTTTGTCAATGTTTCAATCCATCTATAACAATGATCATCTCTTGATACAATAAGTGATGCAAATTGCCACAAATCTTGTATAATTTTTATGCATTTAAGAAATTTCCTTAACTTCATTCCAAACAACAACAATTTGTCAAAATGTTCATCATCACTTTATATTGGAGACACCAATACTTGCTTCAAGTTACTTAACACTCTATCACTAGCAACAACTTATGATCCCACTGAGATTTGAGCCAAACTAGTATGGAGGGTTGTCAATGATATAAGATCCAACACACTAAGTTGTTCCTATGATCCAACTGAGATTTGAACGAGGGTTTTCAATGATTAGGATCCAACACACTAAGTTCTTCTTATGAGATTTAAGCCAAACCAACATGAAGGGTTCTTAGTGATAGGATCCAACACACTAAGTTCTTCATGGTTTGTGTTTAGTAATTATTTAATGATGTGGGAGTGAGATACAATTGATATACAGTTTTTTTGTTTGTTTGTATATGGCGGAATCGACAACTAGCCGGTTTCGTATTCGCGTGACACGAGATCGATTCCAACTGCTACCACTATAACCTGTACGCTGACCCCCCCCCAATTGGTCTACACCTCGAGGGGTGAGATACAATTGATATAGTTAAGTTTACTGTGATTTTTTGAATAGACATTCTTGGTTGAAGTAGCCTTAATTATAAGTAGTTGTAAACAAAAATAGTCCACTATTTTGTGAAGTGTTATTTCATTTTTCTGTAAATTTTGTTGTGATATCCATATAAATATAATTGTGATATCAATATACATAGAATTCATAATTTATAATAAGTAAAATAAATTTCTATAATTATACAATACATATCCTTTTTTATGTGAGAAAAATTAAAACTTTTAATAAAATAATCAAATTTTTTATTTGCTTTTTATTCATCTCATCCTAACTTAACTAACTTAACTAAGTAGAACAAAGTAATTACTACTATATAACAAAGTAATTACAATTATATAACAAAATGGGATAAAATGATTGAGTTTCCTTTCATTCAACAAATATGATAAAGTGAATGCCAAAGTCCATAACATTAAACTTTTCTTTTTTTCAATTCCAGTCTTAAATTGCATTAAAAAGTATATTGTTATAACCATTAAAAATAATATATATTGAATATTAGCCATTTTATTGTTTTATAGTTACAGTTGTGAATATGAAGCTCACGATACATAGGCGATGTGCCTATTGGGCCAAATTAAAGTTGAAAATTGGCATGGTTCACGCTTGCAAAGTGAAACTCGTTGTTTGGAGAATATGTCATCTTGGTATTTAATGATTGTAATCATCATTTCCTCTGAACATTTGCTGTGTACAGTTGATTATATATTGTGCAGTTAATTACATATTACATTATCAAGTATAATGTGATTGCAAAACAAATCACGATGCTACATGCATGACTATTGAATATGTGACGTTTTCAGTTAAATACAAGTCCAATATCTTCATAGAAGAATGCTTGTTCCTGTTACAATCTCAGGATTGCCAAGAGATTAATTTCATCTGATTAATCCTTAGTACTAATTGTGCAAGACTCGGGGTAAGTCACCTTGTCAACTCTTCCATGCATTAAGCGTTGAAATCCAACAGAAACATTCCACAGTGCAAGTTCAGTAGCAGGTTATTCTCAAATGCTCACTAGAGGAGACTGTGAACAATACTTCCTACCAAGTACAAATTCATCATCCCAAGTGTTGTTACTCTGGACACTTGGTAGATCAGAACGGTTGTCTACAACAACAGAATAGAATAGTTGTGATCATTATTATTATCCTCAAAAGAATGTCGATGCTTCCATTATTATACAAGAGCTTCTATTTCTGCATCTATCATTTCAGTAATTGTTGTGACATCTTTGACTAAGACCTAGTAGCCTTTCTTCACCAACGTGTTGGGGCGTTTCGAAAACGTGCCATCTCGATTTATTTTGTTACCTACTGTACTGGAGTTGTCGAATGTCGAATGTTTCTAGGCGGAGAATCATATGCATGCCACAGGGAACGTCGGGTTGATGGCCGCCACTATTTTAATTTAGCTACCTTAATAAATTCCACCATAATCCTACCATTTCTATACACCAGAATCCTACCATTCGATAAATGCAAGGGATGACGATTAATTTCATCAGTTCACATTAAAGTTTAATTTGATTTGATTTATCAGCTACTGACATTACATGAACTTCTCACCCTAATATCAACACTCAGATACAACCAACCCATGACCTAAAAGTACAACTTCACCCTAATATCAACACTCAGATACAACCAACGCATGACCTAAAAGTACAACTATAGTAGTAGTGTCTATGGCCCTCTTAATGGACGCAATTGGGAAATGCCCGCCATCAGTGCTTTGGTTTTTATTCTATCTGTCAAAATATTTTTTTCCAAGGTTTTGACATTTTATATTACTAGTTATGAAAAGTTTTGTTTAAAATTTTAAGCAAAAAAATAGTCTTAAACACAATAAATAAATAAATAAAAATTAGGAGATAGTTTCTCAATGCCCAACTATTAAAAAAAAAAAAAAGATAGTCTCTCCAAGCCCAACTATCACACATTGTTTTCACAAGAATGATCCACATACAAACCAACAATATATAAATGAACCACTAAGCCCCTCCCCCTTTCGATTGACAGGCATAGAAATACTCCATAACAGCATGCAATTATAAAAGAAACTTGGAACAGATCAAGCTTCCCTGTGGATCATCGGTCCATTAGTGGCAAATAAAAATGGATAGCTGGCACAAGGAAGTTGTGAAAGAGTCTGGATATATTATGTTATTTTCATTTTGCACTTTTTAGTCCGTAAAGAAATTTGATTTAGAGATAATTCTATCTTAAAATCAGTCAAGACACATTGAATCTCTCAAAGCAAAGCAAGTGTCTAGAAATATTATATTCCGGTTAACTCATGTACGTTCTTATTCTATGCATCTAGATTCTCAACCATGTACTATTGAATCTGAGTATCTAGTTTAAGATTTTAAATAAATCAATAGATTTTTAAACAAATCAATAGATTCTACAAGAAGTACCTTTGAATCTTGATAATGCTTTCCAAGATTGTGTCCACTGTCCACTCTCAACTCCAAGGGCTTCTAGGGTGCAGCTCCAACCTTCCAAGTTCCACTTCCAACTTTCAAATCATTTAGTTGAGCATTAAGCACTGAAATTTGTACTATATAGATGCTAATTACAATAGTAAAAAAAAAATAGAAAACTCATTGTTAAATGAGATTTTTTGCTTTGAGAAAAAAATCAAGAAAACCTACAAAATAGAAAAGTATGGAGGATGGAAATAATACTAACTTAATATTTTTTTTAGTAAAAGTATGGTTGGAATTTGGAAAGTATAATTTTAGATAATAATAAGATAAAAGTATTGATATTACTAATTTACTAGTAGTAATTATAAGGAAGTTTTAGTAATTTTGTTGCCCTTCAAAAATAGTAGTAATATAATGATGTTTTGAAAATTTTATTGCCCTTCAAAAATAAGTTTAAATGATAAATTTACCCTTCAAAAAAATGTTAACTTCTTATCATCTACCTTACCATTAAATATGACGTGCTTAAAAAGAGTTTAGCTAAAAAGAGGTGCTTAAAAACTCATTTCATTCCTTGATCATGCAAGAGTTTGAAGAATAAGTAAATATACAATGTTTTGCAGAGTATTCAACATCTTTAGAGAGTCATCCAAAAATAAAGAAATGACTTCGTACACAAAATAAGGGTTACTTTTGTTGGGCACATGCTGAGTGAATTGCATGTCGAGAAATCCCTGCAATGCAAGTCCTTAATGAGAATTAGTTTCATTAAGGGTGCATCAAGGCCAGCTAGAACATATAATTAGAGTATGTTCACATAAGAAAGTGAACAAAAGGTTAAATATAGATATGCACTCTAAAATTAAAAATTGATTAGGTACCTTTAAAATTAAAACTTAAACTTTGGGTTTTTAATGGGAACAATGTATAGATGCCAAATATATTTTCTTTGACTAATATTTCAAATCTGACTATTGTAGAAACGTTTACAATATGATTCTTTGTTTGCCACGTAACATATATCCTGTCGTTGACATGGACGAATATCTATAATTTTTATTTGTTATGCCTAGTGTATGTAACCTCTTCTTGATGGGAAAATGAAAATGAAAACATATGTGCTAAACAACCAAACAATTAGTGATGCACATAAATTTATCCTATTCTGTGTGTATTTGTTGGAGTGATGGATCTCAAAGTATCTCCACCTTAATTTAAAAATTAGTTACATCGCAATTTTCTAAATGACGTGGTTACATTAATACTTTTCTTCCACGTCAATAAAAATAAATGGGTTAATAACAATTTTATAATGCCATGCTAACTCTCTTATTGTGGCCAAAGAAAAGCATAATTTAAACCATACATCTTAAATTCTATGTGCATATTCAAGGCAACAAACTTGAAAATATAAAAACCAATTTTAAAAAAATATTAGTTATAAGTATGTGTTTTCAAAATTCATTATTTGCACAATGCATCATAGGGCATGCATTCAAATGAAAGATGCTACCGTGGTAAAGTTTTTTCCAAATACATCAAATTGTCATGCATTTGAATGGAAGATACTACCATGGTAAAGTTTTTCTAAAACTTGGATTTAATTTTATTAATGTTTAAGCTATGCATTTGAATGAAAGATACTACTATGATAAAGTGTTTTCTAAAATTGATTTAATTCTATTAAAACAGTGAAAAAAATATAGGAAATATGAGAATGAGAAACCTTATGAGAACCAACTTTTTAAGTGAGAATCAAATTATATTGAAAAAGTATATTAATGTTTAGAGTGAAAAAATATAGTAAATATGAGAATGAGAAACCTTATGAGAACCAATCTTTTAAGTGAGAATCAAATTATATTGAAAAAGTATATTAATGTTTAGAGTGAAAAAATATAGTAAATATGAGAATGAGAAACCCTATGAGAACCAACCTTTAAGTGAGAATCAAATTATATTGAAAAAGTATATTAAATATGAGAGTAAGGGACCTTATGAGAACCAACCCTTTTAGTGAGAATCAAATTTAAAAAAGAGATGAATCATTTTCCATTTGATGTGGTAGAACCAACTCTTTTAGTAAGAATCAAATTTAAAAAGGAGAGGAATTCATTTTATTGTCTCGTAAAGTATGGTTGTATGACATATGAGAAAATTATTATTAACAAAAAAAATAAGATTTTTTGTTCATTAGTCTTAAAAAAATCATAACTTTATACTTGCATTGATGAAGTCATCATACATATTTCCCAATAGTTTAATCTTTAATTGCAAAAATCAATACATATTATTTTCATTTGCACATTGATTTTGCTAAACATGCATTAGTTCCATATACATGTTCATTAAAATTGGATTAGTTATAATACAATGTTCATTTTGGTAAAATATGCATTGAGTTATAT
Organism: Pseudotsuga menziesii; assembly: GCA_001517045.1. Lineage (NCBI taxonomy): Eukaryota > Viridiplantae > Streptophyta > Pinopsida > Pinales > Pinaceae > Pseudotsuga > Pseudotsuga menziesii. Next base: position 6,723 of record LPNX010893903.1, read on the forward strand.
TTTAATGTGAGCGAAAGTGCATGGATTCTATTTTGACACTCAATTTAGTGATAGTGCATGCAAATTTAATTAACAGAGAGGGTGATAAATAGATGATAGGTTGGCATAAGACTAGGTGATTATGTTGGATTTGCACTAGAAAGTTATTACAAAGACCTTATAATGAAATTGTTGTTTCTTACATGTAGATCCATGTTAGCTTTGTTGAGAGAAGCATAGAACATGGTGGTAGATGATCTTCCTGCCACGTTCTTGTTGGTGTCCATTTCCTTGCGTTCTTATGGCTTGAGCATATTGGGGAAAGGTTAATATCAATTTTGGTATGGTAGGGAACGCCCACGCAAGGGACTTGAACAAGAATGCACAGGGAAAGAAACACAGTCAACAAAAAGTGCGGTAAAACCCTCCAAAAGTCCATTAAACCCCATGTAATTAAGTTCCCAACCAACCTAACACATTCCTCTTACATTCAACAAAAGATAACCCTTATAAAAGTCATAAAACTTTCTTTAGATCAAACAATACATCATGGAAGCAAAATGATTAATAACTGAGATATAGGTACCTCCATGTATGATAACAGTTGCAGTGTTATATGGTCAAGATATATAAGGAATCCTTGAAGTGTGGTTGTTTGTTACATTCCAATTGTAGTTGTTGTTGCAAATAGGTTCACCTTGAACGTGGGCACGTTGTTGAAGGTGCATTGATAGAGCACAGAAAATACACGTCAAAATTAGAGTGTTGAAAAGTAGGGTTCTTACAGTTACAACAAATAGTAACTGTATATGGTTCCCTGAATATAGAAAATCCCACTACAACATCCAAAAATTGTCACCTGCAAAAAACCACTTTTCAAGTGTTTAGTCGACACCCATTGACATCATGGAGCTTGATTCCATTGATTGTATTCATTTCCCAAGCATGTCGAGGTGCCTACTTGAGCCAGAATGGTTGGCCTAGCTAAGTATGCTTGATTAGGATGAGGAATGTTTATTGCATTTGTTTAATACCAAAGTGTTGCTTGCAGCCATGGGGGGGTAGAAAAACCACGGGTTTTATTATAGTGCGACAATTGAATGTTGATAAGATTTGTATAAAACAGTGTCTATCTGCAATGTGCTCCAATGAATTGGCCATCATATTCCTTCCTTGTCTGGGTGAGCGATTTGTGAAGTAATATGCCCATCGTTTGCAATCATTTATTGCACCTTTCTTGCTTCCTTTTCATGCCTTTCTTGTAACTTACAATGCTCATTCTCTTCCTTGGTTTTCACTCTTCCAATCCTTTCCAATGCATGTTGTCCAACTGATACCAACCTAGTTTCCTTCCTATTCGTATTGATATATTTCTTCCTTTGTTTTGATTCTGCCATATCGTGTTTCTTTTGTTCAAAATCCATCAAAGTATGATGTAGTCTTCTAATGTTAGAAGCTGAGAAACTCGACACAAATGGAGAACATCTGTAGTTATTGCCCTTTGTTGTACTGGCATCTTCAGGAATCAACCAAGTGTCGATGTGTTCATTGCTGGTGATTGTGTTTCATCTAGGATAGGTGTTTCAACTGCATTCTCCTCTTCGATCGGGATCTCCTCTGTTGCATTAGGATCAAATTCTTACCTGTTATCTACAAAAAATGAACAATTTCATTAAGCATTGAGGGTGCCTGCGAAGGCATGCTAATGCTTTATTCACTGGTTTTTGTGACAACCCGCCTATTCAAGATCATCATATATTTTTCCATCCATGATGATTGTGATACCATGGTTGGTAATTCCAAGGCGCCATTATTGTTATGTGTACCATTACCACCGTTGACCTCAAAAAAATCATCATTGAGACATGGAATATGTGCTTCGTAATACACCTGTGCTTTGTATGGTTTTCCCTCCTGTATGTGGTCTTATGTTGGTTCATGTTCATACTGTGTTGTATAGGTCTCTTCGTCATCATCGTCATCATGTGTATCCTGACAGTTTCGTTGAAACAGAGACAAGATATTGTCTGTGGCGTCTACATCTACTTGCTCATCTAGATTCTCTTGGGCAAGAACCCCGTCATGGTCATCCACATTAAATTCTTGGATACAACCAATATCGTAGATAAGAGCATTGAAATTAAGTGGATATATACTTGTTTTCCTAAAACCATCCTTGATGTTCGAGGGTGTGAGAGCCCTTTTAAAATCCTTGCTTGCAAGCTCATCTAACTCAACCTTGTTTATCTCTACCCCTAGGTTCACTAGGCCATCTAAACCAAATTGCGACAAAAAATTTCGAATTGCAATGAAAAACCCAATTTTATTCGGAATTACCATGTCAGTATTTCGACTTTCCCAATTTTTGTCGCAATTGCTACAAAAATGGGGCTTTTGTCGCAATTTCGATGGTATGTTAAACAACGTTTTCCAGCAAAACGTCAAATTTTTTTGTCATAATTTGGTCCAAATGGCCTAATGGATTTTTTCCATCCATGCTGCTCGTTCTGACCTAAAATAACACTTGAAGGGCCCAAACACACACACAACGAGTGGTTCAATCCTATGAGTTGTGTCGGTAGGAAGTGTTAACAAGTTAATTCCCAATCTATTTTCCTCCTTAATTGTTTGCACTGCGATGTGGATTCCATGACCATCTAAAATTAGTAGGTGTATATTCTTAAGTGACGCACCACCCAGTATTGAGGCTGCAAAGTGATAGAGCCAGTTCAAAAATAGTTATTTAGTCATCCATGAATGGGGATGTGCAACGATGCATACTCATTGTTCACAATTTTGGATGTAGATTTTCAGGTGGCTTTTACCCTTGAACAAATAAAATCCAGGGATTGAAAAACCAATTGCGTTCACACAATAGAGTATGGTTATCCACTCCCTTCTCTTGGGAAAGATATTATGGATGTTTTGACTCCCTCTCTTGGTGATTATCTACATGCCACGGTTCCTCCCCACCCGTAACCATGTTCATCACAATTCCATATGTGGTCCAAAGGGTAATTATGTTTCTCATATGCACTGGAAAGTGTGTTGTAGAACCTAGAGACAACTGTAGCGAACATGTTTAGTGCCATGTCTTTTTCAAAGCCCTCGACCATCCACAAGACAATTTCTAAATTCCTTTTTTTAAACCCATCCCACCAAGATTTTCCAGGAATCCCATCTTTGAATGGGTTTGGCCTCCCCCGACATATCTAAGAAACATTTGGTTTTGGTTGTATCAACTTCATCATGTGTCCCAAATCGACCATCTCCTTACACCACAGAACCGCCTCGTCCTCCTCTGGTTGAGTCAAAACTGTAAGAGGCCCCCTTCGCTTAGTATGTGTTAGGGCATTTATCCAGTAATGGATTGATGTTGGTGCAATCCTATGTTCTTTTGTGGTTGCTCTAACAAAATATCCATGGAATTAAATGTCATCAATTACAACCAACATGTCTTGTTCTTTCCACCCTCTCATAGCACTGATTTTCTTTGATGAATTGGCTCCTTTAACTATGGTTGATGGTGGCACCGTGGGTGATGGTGGGACTATGTGGTCCCAAGCTACCTCTGGCACTACATGACCTTCTTCGACATTTATAGGAGCATCATTGTTGTTGGCATCTTGGTGCATGTCATCATCCGATGAGTTGCAACGTAGTTGGGCACTCTGAGGAACTCGTTTCCTTGTACTCTTAGTACAAGCAAAAGTATTACTTATTTCCATGGTTGTGGCAACCTGCACAAGTATAAGACAACTAAAATACTGAAAAAAAAATTGTTTAACTGAACCATATTGTGGTTAGAATACTTGTGTTACTAATTGGGACCTGTGATCTTAGTTGGTGGTAGTGTTTGGAAATGCAGACAATAAGATATGTTTGGCACTCCAAACAAAACCATTTTGTTGATATTTTTTATCTTACAACCATATTAGAATTATTGTGACTAGCATGCATATCCACTTAAATATGAACTTGTTGATATTGTTTATCTTACAATGATCTTAGGATGTTTATCTTACATACATATGAATGTCCATGAATTCATCAAAAGAATGAAAACACACGTTACCATTTTTTTCATGTTGTTAATGTTACATTCATATTAGTGTTATTGTGAGCAGCATGCAAATTTAGTCAAATTCCAATAGCCATGAATTCAAACGCATGCAGGAAATACAAGCAATGTAGTATTGTATATGTACAAGATTTTGAATTGCATTACATGTATGTTAATTGACATAAACTTCTATGTGAATTTCAATACCATACAGGAGGGTGAACCATACATGAACCACTGGTCGATTGTCTACAATTCAATATTGTTTGATGTGCTAGTTGATTCTAGTTGATATTGTTTAATGCTTGCGACACTAGTTGTATGCATTGTTTGATACACTATTTGATGCACTATTCGGGAGGTAAGATGGTTACTGTAGTGATTAAATTCCTGGAGGGAAAATTGATTCAATTGTAGGCAAAATATCGTTTATTTATAGATTTTTGTTGTCCTATTGGATTGGCATGTGGAATTGACATGGATTGAAAATTTAATTTTTAAAATATATGCTTGTGATTGCTTTGGAGTTGATCCAAAGGTTGGAATTTGAACATTGCCGATCCTTTTTCTTTGTGTTTAATGGATGATTAGATGACTTCGTTTTGAAGGCCTTGTGATTTTGATGTTGTTTAATGGTGGATGTGATGAGTTAATTTGGGTAGGTGGATGGTTGTTGCTTCGGTCCAATGGTTGGAGCATGCCAATGGTCAATCCTTGTGATTTGGACGCGTTTAATGGAATATTTGATGTAAATGGATTATTTGATTACTTTATGTTGGCATGTGTCATTGATTGAAGAGGTCAGGTTTAGTAGTTGAACACCATAGCTTGGGAAGATGACACATTTTACCTTTGCCATGTCCAGGGGTCTGTGTATGATGGGACATAATGGTTTGTTGTGCATGTGATGCTGCTCCAAAGGTATATTGTGGGTGTTGGTGTGATGAGAAAGGTTGCTCCATTGCTCATACAAGGTTTTTGAAGTGATGGGAATTATGTACCTTTTGATTGAGCATATTTTGTTGTTTTAATGTATGGTTGACTATTTATGGCAGAACACGCTTGGATGAAACTGAGATAAGATGTTTCATGTATTGGTTGTGATGGGTGACAGGTATTATGACCACTAATGGTCTCCGCACCACAAATGGAATCTCTCCCCTACCTCTGAGAACTCTATGTTTTCATATGGAAACGAGAGAGTAAGTAGTAGAATCATTTACAAAATCTGAGTCAATTGGATCTGAATCATAATTACAATTCTCTCATGTTTTCCCTCTAACATTTCATTTTAGCATGGCATGTCATTGGATGATGGTATGGCATTGAGTTGCTTTTAAATGAATTTCCAACTCACTTTAATTTTGGTGAATGGTGTTTAGATCAAAGCAAACAACGATGTGTGGGTTCTTTTTCTTTATTGTGGCCACATTTTCATGAATCCATTTCTCACATTGTTCAAGAAAATACCATCTTAAACATTTTAATTTATTGTCATTTCATATATATATGGTTTAAATAATGAACAACCCATATATGCTGTAATGAATGGTGTTAAATGCTTCAATTGGATATTTCTCTTTTAATGTGTAAGATTTAAAGGCCATAGTTCAAAAGTATACCCAATTCAACATTTAAATTTACCAACACTCAATTATGCATTAATGGATAATAAAGTTTTGATGGAGTAGTTTCATTCTAATAAGAGGAGGATAATCATATTTATTTGTCTAGGTGATTGATGAGAAGATTCTTTTTAATTTTCATCGGCATTAAAATATAACACTATAGTTAGAGTTGAACACATACACTGAACCATGACAATGTTTGAACCTTGAGCATCCTTGAGAGAACTAATTTAGTTGAATATCAATGTGCAAAGGAGTTGCACCGAAGATGGAATTCTCAATGATAGTGTACTTGTAGAGTCTTGATTTTTATTTCCATGTCAATTGGTTGCTTAAGTGTAGGGTACGCTGAAGAATAAGCCATATCACCAATCGCAAATAGTGTTGCAAAGTAGTTGCACTAAGAATTGAACCAAGAACAAAGGTGTTGTAGCCATCCTATATATTGATATCTTTGCATAAGTATAAGAATAAATAACATAAAGTTAATTCCATGAAGTATCCATGTTGGTGAAGCAAGTGGGCTATAAGTCCCTCATTTATAGAATGATCATTTATCTTCTCCTCTAAACGAAGATGTCATATGGATTCCAAATACTTATGAGTTGTATAATCATGAAGTTAATCTTATCCTTTTTCCAGTAAAGAACATTGATTAATTCAATTAACTTATAAATAATCTATCCTTAAAGAAACAATTGTATTCTCCTCCTCCAAAATAAGAACACTAACTTGTTATAAAAGCTCACCAAAAAAATTCTATAACATTTTTTGTGAACCCAAATCCTTCATAATATTAAAGCTAAAAAATCTCATGATTTATTTTATAGCTTTTCTTCAAAACCTAAATCCTTTTTAATCATAAAAAGTAAAGTGTAATGCACAAACCTTTTAATAAACCCGTGTTTTTTTATCCTCCCATAACTCGAAGATTTGACCTAAAATAAATTTGGAGTCATCTTTAAAGCCCTTCGCCTCAAGTGAGAAAATGAGGATACTTTGAGTGAAGGATAATTGAGGCAAACCACCAACAAAGACTTTGGAAATGAGAATATAAGTCCCTTAACCTTAATAAATTATGCTCTCTAAATATATGAGAAGATGATGGCATACAAGTTAATAAGGTTGTCCCTTTAAGCTACATGATTAATTTTGTAATTTAAAATACTCCTAATATTTCAACCAACTATTGAAAAGATATATTAAAAAAATGAGTCCATTAACTAAGAGAGCAATCAATGTATTAAGGTTTTGATCCCACACAAACCTTCCAATATATTAATGTGCATAAAATAGGGATGTGTTTAGAATGGAGGTTGATTGGTTTTTTTTGGGATTTGTATAACCAATGATGAACACCTTAAAGCCTAGTAGATATTTTATGTAAACTTCAATATGATCAACCACCATGAAGAAAAGAAGGCCTTCTTCCAATGCATATGTACACAACAACTCCAACAATAATATAGTCTAACTTAGCCACATCTAAATTGTATATATGAAAGCATTCCTTCTCACTTAGTAGTTCAAGCCAAGATTTTACCCTTAGTAGATGGCATTCCAAGTTTTTAGACAACCAACCATGGTGGACACCATGAATAGGTACAAGATGTAATGTGGGATTATTTCTTAGCCAATTTTCATTTTTTGATAAAATCTTGTATGCCTACTGCTACAACACCAACATGAGACTAATCAAAGAGAACAACCAATTTTGGTGTCAAGTGGAAGATTTATAAAAAAATCCAAGACAATAATATGCAATATAAATAAACTAGTTAGTAAGAAAAAATAGTGCACCTATAGGATACTAGCTAATAACTAGAGGAAGAATTGACACAATTCAAAGATGCAAGAACTTTCCTCAAAGAGAAGAGTATAGGCCTTGACTCTTAGTTTAAATTATAAGCACACACAATCACAATACTCTATGACATTGAAAACATAATGAATTTTAGAGTTAGAGGTAAACAATACTTGGTTAAAGGAGCACCTAACTACTATTATGGTGGAGTGAGATGAGTTGCACTTTCCACAGTGAAACAAACTTGCACTAGACTTTGGACAAACATTAATTTGAAGTTTTAGAAAAGTAGTGCACTTGCACCAAGCCAAAGTCATACACAACCTTGAGTTACGCATAACCACGAGGGGGTTCACTAGCAAGGCAATATTATATCATGTCCATTCATATTGGGGGTTTGAATACTCCTAAAATCCTCAAAAATATATTGCCTCATATTAACAGGCCAAGAGAGTTTTTTAATTTGACATAGTGATATAAATATTGGGGTTTATTTTATTTAGGTGGGCAAAGGAATAACATTCAAATTGTGGGATATATAT